>JASDQU010012722.1:171140-195559 GCA_032191745.1 Picea mariana | reverse complement strand
AACCTACTGTAGATTCCCCACTTTGGATGTAGCCTGGAAATCAACGCCTATGTCAAGTTACTACCCAATTGTGTCCATGGAGGAAAGTTGTGGCTTGACCCACCAGTATCAATTGATAACCAATTAATTGTGCGGATCACAGGGTTACCAAAAATAGGAGAGGATACGACCAAATTGTTCACCAACAAATCAAGGGATAAAGCACAATCAGAATCCATGAAGGAGAAGTTTAACACCTTTAAAGGAAAGAGGGGGTTAGATGTTGTGAACATAAGTGACGATTCTATGTGCTTTGCAATGCAGGTGTTGGCTTGCAAATTGTTGAGGAAATTCTACAAGGATGAAGTGTCGGTTGTAGTAATCACAACCACATGAAAATGCATAGAGGAGGTCCAAATGAATTGGGCCACATTTTTGGTGAATCAGTTTTTGATAGATTGCGTAGAAGCCTAGGAGAAAGGCACACAGTATCATTATTATTGGTTTCTTATTTTGATTGCATTAGTAGGATGGAAGGAACTGTGTTATTACCAACGTATGAGAAAAAACAACAAAGGTAATGCAAATCCCACCCTCTCCTAGGGTCAGTGCGAGCTCCTGGTCTAGGATCATTCATAATTGAGAGCTGAATCGGCTCTTTGGGCCTTGCTGAGCCCCCATTATCCATCAAACACATGTACTTAATTCTCCATGTGCAAGTCCAATAATGAACCCGTGGGCTCTTACTAAGATCCTTTGATTCTTAAAAATCAATTTCAAGCCCCTAGCCCCTTTTCTATGGCCAACTCCTCACATGACCGAGGGTTGTGATCGGGCATTAACCAACAACGCGCTATTTCAGTGCTCGAGCTTCGATGATATTTTCCTTTATTAACCCTCAACTCCGTCGAATGCACAACCTACGAACTGTTTACCGACATGTAGCAAGATCAATGGTCCTCAATAGGCATCGAGATCGACGCCTCTAACTTTCCACAGGGATTTAGCTTCAGCGATTTCCTTTGGTCATCGATGCGATACAACATCTCATGTATCTCGATGCCAAAATGCCGTAAATATTCTCTGTTCTCCATGTGTCCATTCCTGATTGACGATTTCAAGAATTTTCTTCCAGTCTGCACGATGAATCAAATATGCCAAAGTGCCACATCCCCAAACTATGGATCTTTCACCATGTGTTCTCCTTCAATGAATGGTTGTGATGGACTCCGACCTTTGGGACTTCAGAAGCCCTTCACTTGCTGCACTCTACTTCCTCTGAACCTCGAACTAACGGAGCTCAGATATACACTCCATGCGTCTCTTTCGATGGATGACTTAGATGAAATATGAACTCCAAGCATTATTTACCTCAACTGATTCTTTCAAACTTTCCTCTGGAGTGCTATATCCGGTGACACCTGTCCACTAAGATCAATGGTGGAGATGAGATCCGTTGTTCGAAACTTCAGGGATTTGACCCCTCATAACCTTTGTTCTCCCAGATGGCTAGTATTTTGGACTCAACGATCCACTGACACGTGTACTATGCACCGACGAATATGATGTGCTCTGGATTTTAGAGCTTCAGGAGACTTGCAACCCTTAGCACATGCGCTCTAATTCCTCCGGAGTACAAGACCTTCAGACTCCTATATTTTCTGACATGTGGTCTCTCGTCCAATGAAGCGGATTTTCTCTCGGGATTCAACAAATTCTCTCCCAAATTATCCACTTTCACAAACCCTCTGGAGTACTATGTCTCCAGACTAAGGGATCTGCTGACACCTGTCCCTCTGCTTCAACGACTCAGATGGGCTCCAGGACTTCAGAGCTTCAGGTATTCCTAACTCTGTACTCCCTGTGCACTTTTTCTCCCAAAGCACTGAGGCTCCAGACCTCCTCCAATATATTGATATGCATCCCTCTCAAATGGATAGTCCCAATTTATTATGGATCCCAGGACTTTGGGGATGTTGTTTCCTTCAATGAAAAAACTTGAAAAACCTTTGAACTAACTAATTTTAAAGGGTGTAAAGGGTTAAACCCTGAACAACTTATCTGAATCAGACGACTTTCAATCCTTGTTCCTAGATCCAATGGTTTGGATCTATTATCCTCCATGCGTGCTCCTTCTTCTTCATGGACTCTAATCTGATGGTTCAAATTTCTTCTAACAACCCATCTGACGACTCAGATTGCTTCTAACAACCTATTTGACAGTTGTTATAACTTCTCCTCTCTTCTGCTGCACTTTCCCTTTTGATCAAGGATTTTCTCAAATCTTTGAAGGCTTAGCCTTGAAACCTTTCTCCTGCAAGGTTGTCTTCTTGGCCTTGGCTTGCGCTTCACCTCTTGATCTTGAAAGGCTTTAAAATTCAAAGGGGCTCAACCCTTTTAATGTTTCTCTCCTGCAAGGATGTCTGCTTGGCCTCTTCTTGTGTTCTTGGGGAAAAAACTACTCCTCCTAATATTTTCCAACTTGAATGGTCTTAGGCTCTGGGACACATCTGTGCTACTTCCATAGTCTGGGACTTAGACTGGTTTCTCCTTCTACACTCCTTGTAGAGACTCTGTGCATAATTTTCACTATCTCTCCTGAGCTTACACTTTCTCAAACTTCTAAGGGTATTGGCCCTTTTTTATCTTCAAATGATCTCTTGTTTCCTCCTAGCACTTCTTCGCTCATCCTCTTGAGCTTCGTGAACACTTTAAGAGTGTTCCTTCAACATTATCCTCACTGACTTCTCTCTTCCTTCTGAGCTCCTACCAACACTTCAACGATGTGTTCGTTTTGTGCATTCATTGCATGAATTCACCTCCTAAAACCTGAAATCTAAAAGTTCAATCCCACATTCCTTGCGCTCTTTGTGAAAAATTGCACTGCTCCTCCTGAGATTTTCCTTCCGGTGTGCCCTCTTGGAAACCTTCTCACAGAACTCGAGATAGAGTTCCCATGCACTCCTTATGCTCACTTAATTCACTCCTTGCAGATCCCTCAGAGTATTCAGTAACTATGGTATGTATTTCTTTAGAGTGTTCAATAAATCTAGTGTTCTTTCACTTGCACAATATTCCTTATGAGATTTTACACTGTTATGAGTGTAGGCACACTCCCTGCACTCACTCTTGGAGTGTTTAACAACTCTGTTGTGTAGTCCTTGCACTACTCCCTCTGAGCTTTACGAATTGTTCTGGTGTGCCCACCTAGAATTCTCTTTCTGAACTCGAAACAGAGTTCAAGTGCATTCCTTGCACTGGCTTCACAGAGTTTTCAATCACTCTGGTGTGCACTCCTTGCACAAGCCTAAGATCCCAGAACACTAAGAAATTCACAAATATAGAGAAGTCTATCTAAACCTGCAAATGTAGCCTACTTGCACATCTACAACATCCATAAATAAACATATAAAACATTCATAAAATGAGCACTCATCACACATAAAAACATAGAAACCTCATATGCAGGAAAATCTGATTTTGTATTATATCTGAATGCTTTTGTACAAATATTTACAAAGGTTGGGATGCAATAGAGTCTTCAACACTTTCTCTCCTCTCCTCTCTTGAGCTCTCTCTCTCTTTCTCATCAACAACTTACTAATTCTCCCTATGAATTTTGATACAAGATATTTTTACAAAAGAGGGGCTCCTCGAGCCTCCCCTCTAGCTACCTACTTGCATTGAATTGCATTCAATTACAATCAATGGACAACTAGTATGCATAAGAACTAAGCCTATCTACCTGTTAGCCATTAAAGACGACTTCACATGAAGCCTATATAAAGGCACATGGATCGGCTTTCCTTGAGCCTTACAACATTTAATTCCATTCAATTACATTAAATTTTTTAAATTTGGGGTCAAAATGAGAGGGCTGACACCTCTCTTCCTTTGGAACTTGTTCCTCCATGTGCATTGATGCCCTGGCTCATTGATGCACTGGCACATTTTTTGAGGTGAAGCAATGCTTTTGCATCAAAAGGTAATGCAGTTGCATGATATGCCAACTTATGACATACAACAAACAAATGGAGACAAACATATAACAATGTTACATTCTATGTCTATTTTGACGTGATTAGGTGCATCATATAACATACATCGTGCATCATAACCTAGATGGTAGAAACATACCAGGATATTGTGTGATATGTACATTCAAGAAAAAAGGGATCCTATGCAAGTGGCTTCCTACCAACTAAAAATTAACATCATATGATGTATGCCTAATCGTGGAAGAGGAAGAAGAACATGGTAGGGATGAAGAAGAAATAGACGAGGGGCAAGAAAATGACTAGAAAAATGGTACAGGAAATATGCCGGGAGTATCAACATAACCATAGAAAAAATTAGTCCCCACAACAGGAGTAAAACAAAAATACAAGGGGAAGGGTCCAACAGGAGGTGCGTGCAAAAAGACAAAAGCACACATGGAACTGCTTGTCTATAATATGACTATTGACAACATGGACTGAATTAACTACCAAGTAAGGGATGCTACATAGGATACCTTCGAGGAAGCAATAAAGAAACAAGAAGAATTGCATCAACAAGTGTAGGAAAAGTTAACACAAGAGCGAAAACTCTTGGAAGTATCCAAGATAACACCGGAGAATAGATCAGGTGAAGGAACATCCATGAGTCTGGTTGAGGAAGCACATACTGCCAATCCATCCCTGCAGGAGCTGGGTGAAGAAGATTACAAATCGAGATAGATGTAGTCAATTTCCCAATGCCCAAACTGCAGGAACAAATGAAAACACCGAGCCACCTGAACATGTCGATGTCGCCAATGCCTATACACATACTTCATATCTTGAAAGTAGGTATTTTTCATGAGATTAGTCTCTACACAGATGAAGAAAACAAAGAAATGACCAAAGTGATGGATGAAAGGGCTCAATTGCAACAAAAATATGTAATTTCTCTACAGGAAAAGAGAAAAATTGAAGGAAAATTGGAAGGAGCGATGAAGGAAAAGAATGAGGCCGAGGAAAGGGAAAAGAAGGATTTAAAAGAGAAGGACAAATCCGATAAATGGTGCATAAGACACAAGTGACCGTCCAAAAGTTGTATAAGAAAATTCCATATGTACCATTAGTAACAGAGGCCACCATGGAGGAACAGGTCTCTAGGACAAGCATAGTCATCAAAGACTTCTGCAGAAAAATTGAGGACTTGCAATTGTGCATAACACTAGGAACACCACTAGAAGAAAGGAAAAGAAGAGAGAGAACAATGATGAGAACAGTAGAAAATATCAAGAAGCTAGAGGGGGAATGCGCAAAGCTCTGGGAGGAAAGTGAAAAGATCTGAAACAATCTGGTGGATAATCCAGAAATGAAGGCCATGGAAGCTATATTGAGGGATGCATAAGAAAATGCACAGAAGGCTTCGAAGAGCATAAACACTCTCCCACCTGCTGAAGGAGTGATGACTGTTTTGGCACAAAGGGAGTCATATGATGAAATTGAAAAATTACGGTACCAAACAAATATCCTTCAGTAGCGATTGGGGCCATTGGAATATGAGGCACTAAGGGTGATAGGAAAACTTGCAACTACGCAGTGAAACATGAAGCAAGTAGTGAATGACATAGAAGAGAAGCTCATGACCCTGATTGCACAGGGTGTAGAAGAAATTTTGCGAACAGAGGAAGAAATAATAAAGGATGTTGCGATAGTAAAGGAGACCTCCAAAAAATTCATAGAGTCACGAAGAAGCATGGAACATGAATGAGTGGCTCGGGAAGAGCCACAAGTGAGTGTTGGGGGCCTGTTGGACAAGAATTTTGGATTAAGCTTACAAGAATTTTGGATTCATTTGTCATAAAAATCCTAAGTATGGAGGAATATGCAAAAAAAAAGAAATAAGACAAGGTAGGAGAATGGTGCACAATAAAGGCACATTCAGGCTCGAGAGTGAGTAGTGGAGGAACATTTAGGAGTACAGTGCATAGTAAGAACATAGTTGGCAGAAGAATAAAATAGAAGAATAAAGTAGGAGAATAAATCAAGAGAAGAAAGCAGGCGAAAAGGAAGGATATCAGTTCGACATGTGAAAATAAGAAAGACACACAAAAGTAGGAAGATCAAATGTCGAGAAGGAAAAATTAACATGCATACATAAAAGAAGGAAAAATATCCCAATCAGTGAGTCAAAATGAGTTTTCATGAGTTGTAATAGGGTTTTGGGGTGAGCAAAGTAGGGTTTTAAGCCCTATAATTCATGTATAAATATCTAATGAGTTTGGAGAATAGGGTTCCAATATGTTGAGAGTTCTATGAGAGATTCGACCAGGATGAAGTTCTATGTTCTATGATCAGATACAGGTTTGTAAGAAGAGAAACAGAATAGGATGAGAATGAAAGATTCTATGTTTGAATGTTAGGGAGAAGTTGCAGAGAGAGGTTTCCACTGCAAATTGGATAGGCAATATGAAGGGAAGATAACATGATGTATCTTTTGTAAGCACAATGTGCAAGCCTGATAAAATTATAGAAAAAATAATAAAGAATCCATTTGTTGTGGATGCAGCCCAAAGTTGGGTGAACCACCTTAACTACTGTTTTTGCTCATCTTTTATGTGATTGATCATGGATACTCTCTTGATGTTTGTTAGACTAGATTTTTCTTCTATGTGATCACTACACAATAATTATGAATGTTACAATAATTGGTTTATGTTGCAATATGAAGTATAGTTGATCCACGAGGATCTCCACACAAGGAATCATTACTTTTCACACCATGGATAAAATCATTAAAATACTAATTGATGGTAGGTGGAAAATAATAATTAATAGTCATGAATGATTTATTTAAAATGTAAAAATGATTAATACTTAAGTGAGTGAGAAACTCATGTATTATTCATGCAAATTGGAAAAACGATTAATTCTTGAAGTGAGTTTGAGAATCTCACATATTATTCATTTAATTGTAAAAATGAGAAATTAGTTTTGTGAGAGAATCCGACTCACAAATTAGTTTCCTAATTTTAAGGGGAAATTAGTTTCCTAGTCTCAAGGAGGAAGTTAAGGGTCTCATGAGCTGGTTTGGACTCTTCCTCACTTTATCAAAATTGGTTTCCTATTCTCAAGGAGGATGTTAAGGGCCTCATGAGTTGGTTGAGATGCTTTCTCATTTTTTTTCTTGAGTTGTTATTAGATCCTAAATTTGTGGATCTTGTCTCCTTCAGTTATGGAGTTAAGGAAAAATATATAAAATCCTTATGAAAACTCTAGGTTTCACCTTTGGATGAATCCTTTATGGATCATCCCTTGGTGGAGAGAGAGATCAAATGTAGTCCTTCCAGTGTCTGAAGAAAACATCAAAGAATGCATGGCTCAAAGAGCTTGAAGAAATCAAACCAATACATTCAAGCGGAGAATGCAAAGCTTAGAAGGCTTCTACAAGTTGCATAAGATGAGAATAAAAAATTGAGACTCATGTTAGAGAAGAATATGGAGGATAAAGTTGGAGAATGTTCCACTATAGAGGAGGCAAACATTCCCTCCAAGATCAAACAAACATGTGGCCATGGTAGGTATACTAGTTATGGTTCTTGTCATGAAAATGTTGATAGCTGCATATATTGTTAGATAATAGAGGATGCTCTCTAAGGACCAGGTAACCAGGGTGGTTTCCTAACAACCTCATCTACAATTCATCCAAACAGGAGGAGCAGTTGGGAAAACTTCAAGAAGATGTCCAAGTGTGAAAAAAAACAATGGAGGTAGATAATTCTCCATGTTAAATTCCCTCCCTTATTAATGATGATGCCTCTTTTGGTGATTTCAAAAGGAACAACAAGGTCATTGGCCTGAAGTTTCTAAGGAATATGGGGTGTGAAGGAGGATATATTGGTATTGATGGAAAAGGCATCATTCAACCATTAGAGGTTGAAGGATGACCCTAATATGTAGGATTGGGGTATGGTGAAAGAGAATTCACAACATCTTTCCACCTTTGATGCAATCAAGTTCAATAGATCCACCATTACAAATTTGAACTTTGTTAAGTGGCATAGAACCAAATCAAATTTGGTATCAGTGTCACCTCGGTTTTAGATCAAGTGGTATCAGAGTGACATGGATTGCAGGTGTTGAAGACAAGATGGGAAAAACATTAAAGAATGCATGGCTCAAAGAGCTTGAAGAAATCGACCAATGCATTCAAGCTGAGAATGAAGAGCTCAGAAGGCTTCTATAAGTTGAAGAATATGAGAATAAAAAATTGAGACTCATGTTAGAGAAGAATGTGGAGTAGAAATTTGGAGAATGTTCCACTACAGAGGAGGCAAAAAGTCCCTCCAAGATCAAGCCAACTTGTGGCCATGACAAGTATACTAGTTATGGTTCTTTTCATGAAAATGTTGATAGCTACACATATTGTCAGATAATAAAGAATTCTCTCCAGGCACGAGGTAACCAAGGTGGTTTCCTAACAACTTCATCTACAACTTCATCCAAACATGAGGAGCAGTTGGGAAAAATTTAGGAAGATGTCCAAGTGTCACAAACAACAATGGAGGTAGAGAATTCTCCATGTTCAATTCCTTCCCTTATTAATGATGATTCCTCTTTTGGTTCTTTCAAAAGGAACAGCAAGGTCATTGGCTTGAATTTTCTAAGGAAGATGGGGTATAAAGGAGGAGGTATTAGTATTGATGGGCAAGGCATCATTCAACCACTGGAGGTTGAAGGATGACCCTAATATGTAAGATTGGGGTATGGTGAAAGAGAATGCTCAACAATAATAGAAGCAAAGGATTCTTCAAGAAAAGAGCTGATATCACCACTAACACTATCTTGGGATAACAAGAATTTTGCAAACTTCTTGAAGAGAAAAAAAATTTACATTGAAAGTGAGACAGACATGAAGTCATGCAACTTTTTCACTCACAACCAAATGAGTAGTCACTGGAGCAGAAAATATTGGAAGCTTCACCCTAAAATTTGTGGTACACCAAGCAAGAAGCCCATACCAAAGTCTATGTAGTTGGAGGCTGGCTCCTCCTCAGATGAAAAAAAATGGCAAAAAATAAAAGTGCCCAGAATTCGACGAAAGTAGCACCAAGTTGAAGAGCTCGATGATTTCTTTCCAACGATTCAAACAACGCCTCAAACAAAGTCTGGATGAAAATATTATGGCCATTTGAAGTTTTTAGAAAATAGGTGAATCTTGTAAAATCTGTACAGTGATGACGTCAACATACTAGGATGGAAGCATTGCAGAACGACATGTGTACTACTAACGTCAACAAGATGATGTGGAAACACCACAGGCTTCCACGTGTCACCTATTTTTGGCATTTTCAGGGGTCCAAATGGACCAGTAAAAATGTGCCACGTGGAAGTACGATGCTGACATGACACTAACTAGACAATTGACATGGAAGTATGGAGATAATGTGTCAACTGACATGGTAGTACGATGATGATGTCAGCAAGTCAAGGTGGCAGTGATGTGTCAGCTGACAGGGCTGTACGGTGGCTGACTGGGGCGATGATGTGGAAGAACGTACAACTGACATGGAAGAATGTACCAATGATGTAGAAATACAATAGGACAATTGATGTAGTAGTACAACATGACAACTGACATGGAATACCATACAGTTGACATGGTAGATCGTACATCTAACATGGAAGTACAACAAGACAACTGGCATGGGAGACTGTACAAATTACGTGGAAGATCGTACAAAAGACGTGGCAGACCATACAACTGACGTGGAATACCATACAAATGAAATGGAATTACATCAAGACAACTGACATGGCAGAATGTACAACTGAAGTGACACTGATCGTACAGTTGACTAGGCACCACGTGGGCCAATCATAGGCTACCACGCGGAAAATCAAATTTTCCCAAATTGATGGGGACTGAATCCCTTTAACTCAACAAAAGGAACCAAACCTGCCACCAAGGCCCAATTAGACTCTGCAACATTTAATGGTGGAATGGTCCTCTAGATCTTGTGATCCGGCCAAAATAATCGATGGGCTTTACGTTTTCTTGCGAAGGCTTTCTCCTCCTATTCAGACGTTCTCTTTTTTGTGTTTTCTCTTAGGTAGGACTGATATAAGATAAAGCTGGTATAAACCAACTAGGTAACAAGGTGGGAACGAACTAAACTACTGGAGAAGGGGATGAGCTTGGGATAACCCTTTACTCTAGCATGCAGACAATGATCATCTACCACTTGCCTAGTACTAATACGTTAACCATGTGAATAATACAATTACTGATTGAGATACAAATTATCAGAAGAAAACATGCATGTGATAAATGACGACAAGTAAAATAAGTCACTCAATCTCTAATCATCAATCACATAATAACACAAAGATTCATTTTCATCATTAAAGAAAGAACTATAAAACATTGCATCAGATAACTTATCAATAGATTTACTAGCTCTTACTCGTAACTGCATACATTCATGAGAAAAAATAGGAAATAATTCTTCTCCACATCCAATCATACACGCATTTGATGAAAACATAAACTTGTGTCTGGTCCAAAAGGACTTCTCAATTAAAGGAAGCTCCAAAATAGTTCTTAACAAAACTAGAAATGAGAGTTTCTTGCAACAACCATCGACCCTTAACTAATCGGTCGATGCTCTTATTTATAACATAAATTTAACTGAAATAACAACTAAAGTGCATATAAGAAAAACAAAATTCTCCACATGGCGTTCTCTCCTATGAGTTTTCTATGAGTCATCTCAAGATATCACTTAAGAGGGTGACTCCTCTCGTACTCCGACCACTTGATGAATAGATCCTCGTAGGTGTTGGCATATGGGAATCTATGTTGTTCCATCAGGGTTGAGTGAATCTCTCTTATATCTACTGCATGTGCCCAATACTTGAATATACTGGCACTTAACTGTTGCAGCGTAGCCCAAGATTTGATTGCTTGTTCCATAAATTGTCGCACCTGACCTGGCGCCGTGTCAAACACCTTTGCTATTTCTTTGGCCCATGATGAATCTTTCTCGGTGTGCGATTTGAATATGTCGAGAAAGTCTACAAAGTCGTAGGGCATGCCAAACTCAAGGAGTCAGATATCCTTCATTTCCTTGTTGATTTTGACCCATCTCTTCTTGCACTTGGCCCATTTTTCTTGAATCTCCCGGTGAGGCTCCCACACCATTTTTGCCCAATACGCAGCTGATTTATTGATGTGGTCGATGTTGCTTTATCTTAACACCCAGATGCTGTTCTCTTTAGTGTCTTATCCCTTTTTCACCACGCTAATATACTCGATTCTTTCCACGACCTGTTACGCTTTCTCGTACCACCACTCCATATCTTTGCATGTCGCAAGTGCCATGAGGGTATCTTCCTAGAGCTCGGATATCCTTGCAGTGAATAGGTGTCATTCATCTGTGAACTTTTTGTAGGCCTCCTTGAATTCCCTCCTTAGGTACACCGTAGCCTGTATGGTGTCTTGATAGTATTTCTCGAAATGGTGAAAATGTTCTAGTTCCTTCAGGGCAGCGACCAACTCCTCTTCATCTCTTATAGCTCTGTCCAGGGTGGCATATGTGATTTCCATCCCTATGTCGATGAGTTCGGATGTCTTAGCATGCTTTGTATTGATCAGATGTTCCTCTGTAGGGATGAATATGGGGTGATCTAAAGTGATCCTCCTCTTCTTGGTGGTCCGCTAGACCATAGCCTTCCTTTTCCGATCGTAAGCTATGGCATGTATGTCAGCTACTTCACCCACATGTTTGGGGATTTGCTGATCTCCCCAGGTGAGTGTATTCCCCAGACTCTTGATGGTATATACTTGTTCAAGATTAGGTTCTTGAACTTCCTCATTGTGCTCCGAAGGCCTGGCTTCTGTCTATCGCTCATCGAGGTTTTGAGTATCAATTGAAATAAAGGCGTTGGGGATAGTCTCAGTACTTACTTGTTCATCGGACGTTGAGATGCCAATTTCCTACTATGGGGATTGTTCCTTTGGCTCGTCTGACCTTGGCTTGTCTGACCCTGGCTCATCCTTTAGACTATTTTCTTGGGTCTCCGGTGCATTGGGCAGCTTAGTGTTTAGGACACTCTTGACTTCTTGTTATTTTTGTGGAACCTCATGAATTTGAACGTTTAGAACATGGGAAGATGTCTTCTCTAGTTCCCTTTCTTCTTCAATATGAAAAGGAGTCACAAGAGATACTTCTGGGCTCTCATCATTGTCATATATCTTTATCAACTCGCTTAAGGGGTTTCATGCATCGGTCCTCTGCGATGCTTCAACAGTACCTAGCTGAGTCGAAACACCTGTCGGCGATCCGGTTGGTGGCATTGTGAGCTCAGGGTCATCTAACCTAGTAATGTCATTGAGATCTATGAATTCAGGGCTTCTTGGGCCCGTCTGGCTTCTATCCGGATTATCTTTAGAAAGCCTTTCCATGTTTAGAATGTCTGAGTCATCTTGCAACTGATCAATTATCCACTGCGCATGTTCTAGCATAAGTAACCCCCTCTCATGCACGTCCTGAGCCTCAGGGGAACTTCTATATTGCATTGGGGTTTCCCAAGGAATCTCTGCTGTTTTGAACACTACCTGGGGGGATTCTACTACTTTGGCTGCTATAATTTCTTCCCTGGTCCTAAGGGCCCCTTGAGTTGATTGTTCTAGGATTGTCATCCAGTTTGATGGCTTTGAACCTGGTCATATTAGGGTCAAACATCTTTGCAATGGCTTCATCCCAATCCTAAGAATTTTCGGTGAACATCTCATCTTCATACTTGTCATGGGAGTAAGGCCAACATGACAACACTTGCTATTCCTATTTCAATACTAGACCCTTTGGGTCATGCTTGTGGAAAAGTCCGATCTGGAATCAAAACTCCAATTGGCTCAGTCCTTCTTGCTTAGCTTGATCAATGTATTTTACTAGGTAGAAACCTATATGGAATCCATAAGGTATAAATTCCCACTTCTTATCTTTCACAAGAGTAGCGTTATAGCCTTGTAGGATAGTTTGGTAGCATATATCCCCTACTACTAGTCAATCAAGAACATGCACAGGTAGGAGATGAGGTGCTCCAGTGGCCCTAAATACCTTGATGTAGGTATCGTGTTCATTTAGATACCAGTGGCTAACCTTTGCTATCACCTTTTTTCTGCATCCGATAGCCTCATGCACTCTTTATTGAAAAGAATAAAATGAATGCATGCAATGAATTCATGACAGATAAGGGAGTATGATTTTTTGTACCTGTTCTCCCACAAAATTCCCATGTAAATGTGG
This sequence comes from Picea mariana, assembly GCA_032191745.1. NCBI lineage: Eukaryota > Viridiplantae > Streptophyta > Pinopsida > Pinales > Pinaceae > Picea > Picea mariana. The sequence goes on along the minus strand of JASDQU010012722.1, from coordinate 182,298 downwards.
ACTAGGAGTTCTGAGGCGTGCCAGCTCAAGTTCATGCCGACAAAGACATTCCTGGTGCATATGACGTCTAGTAAATACAAAGCCATGTAGAAGGATGGAGTCTCTCCTTATTTCAACATCTGATCCTGTTGTATGAATATGCTCATCTGCTTTGAAATTATGTCTCCCCAGTTGAAATATCTCCGAAAAATGGCCACTGTGTAAGATAGAGGCATCCATGCCTCTGAAAACCTGGAACAATCTTTGTCCCTGTACAACCGACAGATGAGGGCCATTAGATAGATATACGGCTCCCTTAAGTTGGCCGTCTGGTACGAGCCAGAGGTCCAATTGGTATATTTCTTGTCTTCTCTCCACCATGAAGCCATCACCTGACTACTGTCGTCACGCTCGTAGAAATTTATGACAATATTGGTGTTCAACCACTCCTTCGGGTCTCTAAGCTTATAATAACTCTAAACCTCTACCAGAAGAAAAACCTTAACACACTTGCCATTGACTTCATTAATCAAACACTTTTTTGTGTCCGTTTGGTCGATGAGCCACTTAAGAGTTCTATGCAGGGGAACACTGGAGTTCTTCTTGCCACCATGTGCAAGTATGATCTTTGACTGTTCCAAAAAATTTCATCATCGAGCTTTCTCATATCGAGGTTGCTGTGCGGGATATATTCGGGGAATTATTCCCAGCCGATCTTCTTGAAAAATTCTCCCCAATGTGGAAGTACATGCTTGGTCCCTGTGCTTTCCTCCGTGTCTCCAAAGGTCATAGGTTGAGTGAAAATATTCTTGGTAGATGTCTTGATGACTGGTTCTAGCCTTGGAGAAAATTCTAACTGTTTTGTGGCCGTTGGGGAGGAGCCTTCTCCCACCTCTGGTTCCTTTAGCTTCAACTCTCTCAGAGATCGCTTGGTGGTTGGTTTTCTTGGATACATTGTTCTTGCAATTGAAACAATCCTTTAGGGCCGACATACAGAGTGACATTGGATAAAAATGTATATACGAAGTAAAAACACATAAAATCCAGACTGGTACATACCTGTAACACTTGCTAAACCTTGTAGTTTGATACTCACGAGATCGCAGAAGCTTTGAACTGCTCGTCTCACTCCTCGGGATGCTCTGAAACTCCTTTTCATGAATAATGTTCTCATTTAAAATAAATCAAGAGAATTTAAATGGGGAAGAACTTACCGTGTCGCATCGACCAATTAATTCGGGTGATGAGTGAGATTCAAACAAATCTGCCGCCGTATATCTGCAAATTTAATTCATCGTGGGTTGATGGCGTAGGCACAGAGGTTGATGTGTTCTATCTGTAATTTCAAACGACCTTTTGATTCACACACAGAGTAGTAAATAATGAGATATTTGGCATTAATTAACCTCTTAAAATCTCATAATCTAATTGTATCTAGCGCGGAAACGTCCCGTCGTGTTGCTTTCCTAGTGGGAAGATTGAGGATCGACAATGTGTTATGGATGTTTTCGTTAATATTCTTCTATGAAAAACCTCCGATGCCGATCGATTTCATTGTACGGTGCTGACATGGAAAAATTGGCTTAGGACACGTGGCATAGAAGATGGGTGACTTAAATCATGAGTATTAGTTGGAGTCAAGACTTTCTTCAAGTTGTGCATTCTTAAACTAAACTTGGGATTGCCGATGCCAAAAAGGTATTGGGGATCCACGATCAGGGATAAACCTATGGCATATTTTCCTTTGGGTTAGCGTCTTCAAAAAATGCCTGATGCCGAAACTCTTCGGGAATTGGTGATCAGGGGAAAACTTCTTATCATGGTCACAATGTTTGTCGTGATTCGGTTTTCTCTGATTCCGACAAACATGTCGGGTATCAGCTATCGATGATATTGTTTCCTTTCCTTTTAAACATTAATCCCTTCTCCTTTTTTCAATGCCGAAGGGGATCGACTGCCGATGATATACTTATGTGGTTCGTCGATACCGATGAATATCGATGCTCGACGACTGAGGTTTTCCGAGTGATTCCTTTTCACCCTTTAATTTCTTCCAATGCCGAATCTTGAGCACGTTGGGTGAAGTGTTTTGGTGGGCAATTCCTTAAGTGTTAGGCCTTTTTTTTTTAAATTTATGAATTTAAACAGACTCGAATAGATCATGAGTGTTAAGAGAAGAAGCAAAGTCAAAACATTTATCAAAATAAAATTGAATTCAGATAGTGCAAAATTAAGTGGTACCCAAAAAAGTGAAAAACTGACATAGGATTTTTAGGGTGTGTTGAGTGCTCAACAAATGGAAAATTACTGGATGAAAGCAGAAAATTTGTTCCTTCCTTGGGCTCGACTAATGTGAAAGTTGATTATGAACTTAAATGGTTTTGATCAGAGCTTATTTTACCTTTACATTTGGAACTTCCCCAACTGATGCATCTGGGCCTACCTATGGGGTTTTCTAACCTTTATTCCACCTTATTTTCCTATGACCTTGTCTCACACCTTATTTTGACAAGATTCTAGTAAGGAATTCACTGGAACTATGCCTTTTAGCTACCTTCATTAATTTACTATGGTGTTTCTCTGCTGCCAGTGCACGTCGATAGCCTCGACGGAGTCACCTTGACGTCACAGACCTTGCTCCGCTTCCAGCGAGTGCCCATAGCCCTGATGGAGATATCTGCATACCCTCTCCTACTATGTGCTCGTTTGATATAGTTGAATTTTATTTTGGTAGAATGTCCCAAGCGAGCGGGAGAGGAGGACGTCTGTTATTTGAAAAAATATGAGGTGGTTAAGGTGAAACTCACTAGCTCTGTCTCTGAGGTGCATGTAGTCCTTTCCAACTTTCCTTCTTTCCCTTAAGGTCTTACCAGACCAGTAAGTAGACATTTACACATTTCTCCAAGGTTGTTCATATGCATAGGTTAGATAGAGAATCCCTTGAGACAACCACAGGTTCCTCATCGTTTCTTGTGTTTGTATGTGAGCGACGAGTTAGGAAGAGAGTTCTCTATGTTGCATGATTTGAGGTCAACCATTGTCTCTCTAAACAAAATATTTCAAAATCTCAGAAGCATGATCACAAAAGACAAAACAAAAGGTATAAATGCAAAAGATAAATCGACGCATCAAAAAATAAACAATTTTTTTTTTTTTTTTTAAATTAATTAATGAAAATATTGTTTAAGGGCTTGGCCATTTACTGGGAGAGTGTCTAATTCTCCCCTCAGATTCTGTAGTTGATAGGTGCCTAACCTAATCTTCTCAGCCACCTGTAAAGGTCTGAACCATATATTCTGAAACTTAGAATGTTTGCCTTTAGGCTCGTTTGCTCTGTCCCATTTTAGGACTAAGTCTCCTACTTCAAAATTCTTCTCTTTAGATTTATGCTTGTCAAACCATATTTTAACTATCTATTGGTGGGCTATGAAATTTGATTTAGCTTTCTACCTTTCTTCTTCTAACATGAGCAGGGTGTCAATTCTTTGTTGTAAGATTGATGAGGGCTTCCCTCTAGACCCCTGAGCAAGTTGAAGAGATGGAAGATATAATCTGTTCATGAGAATGGCTTCCTATCCGTATACTAGAAAGTATGGGGAATTCCCTATAGATTTCTTGGGTGTCACTCTATATTCCCATAAAGCATTATGGAGTAGATTATGCCAATTCCTCTGGTTGTCTGCAACCATTTTCTTCAATATCCTCACTAGGTTCTTATTAGTTGATTCTGCCACTCTGTTTCCCTATGGATAATAATTGCAGAGTATCTAATTATGATTCCTTTGTCTAGTGAAAACTCTGTTAATAAGGTGGAAGAAAAGTAAGATGCATTATAAAAAACAAGAACAAAAGGGACGTTGAACCTTATGATTAACTTTTGTTCTATGAATTGGATTACCACCTTCTCATTTACATGAGTTAGGGGGATGGCATCTGCCCATTTCATGAAATAATTGGTGGCAGTAAGTATGTACTTGTGTTGTTTTGAAGATCTTGTTGTAATATCGCCTATGATATCTAACCCCCAATGCTCAAAAGACCTAGAAACGACCACCGGTTGGAGTGGGTCTGCTTCTCTCTTCTCCCTCCCAGTGCTTATTTGAAAAGTTTTACAGTTTCTAGTGTATGTGTGAGAATCCTTGAACAAAGTGGGCCAATAATAACTAGCTCTCAATATCTTATGAGAAGTGGTGCAGTCTCCTGCAAAATGTCCATTGACAGGGCCATCATGGAGCTCCTTTAGAACTTTATTTGCATCTTCACGTTCGAGGCATCTCAAAAGTACCCCATCATAATTAACCCAAAAGAGTACCGAGTTTATGAGGCGATATTGTGCAGATTTTAACTTGAGAGCTCTCCTTTCCCTAGGGTTGAGGTTTTTTGGACAAGTCCCATGGTGTAGGAGATAAGTCAGTTTATCATACCAAGACTCTTGTCCTGGGGAAATGTATGAAGCTTCACCACACCATAATGCCATTTCATTCTCCCATCTGGTGTCTTCATTTACTTGGTCTTGAGCTTCAGCTACCAATTTTCATAACCCTTGTCCTTTAACCAATTTAGCAGGTTTTATATCTAGATCAAATTCTTGGACTACTACCATCCAATTCCATCTTCTTTCCCCCATATCCTATTGAGTAAATAGGGATCCGATTGTGGGGTGAGGCATGATTACTTTGGTATGGTTCTTGAGGATGTAAGATCTGAAGTGTTTTACTGCTTTATAAAACACACAATCATGTTTATCTATAGAAGGATAATTAAGTTCGACACCTTGGAGGTTTGTGCTCATGAACGATACCGGAGCTTCATTTTTGTCATCATCCTTCTGAGTTAATACTGCGACTAATGATTGGTCGGAGGTGAAAGTATAGAGGAAGAAATCTTTGTTGAAATTGGGACTTCACAACACTGGGGCTTGAGAGATTGCAGTTTTAATATTGCTGAAAGCCTTATTCCGTTCATCATCCCACTTAAACTCAACTTCCTTACGAATTATTTTTTGTAGGGGTTTGATAGTGTCCATGAAATCGAGAGTAAACTTCCTCACAAAATTTATTTTTTCAAAGAACGATTGCATAGCCTTCTTATTGTGAGGTAATGGAAGCTAAGAGATAGCCTTTCTGGGTCTATGCGAATGCCTGCTTGCGATATGATGTGGCCTAAAAATTTACCTTCTTAGACATCGAAAATAGTTTTCTTAGGGTTTAAGGATATTCCGTATTTCCTACACTTTTCGAAAATTTGGGTTAAGTGTTGGATGTGATCTTCTCTGTTCTTTGAATATACAGTCGTGTCGTCCAAGTACACTACTACACACTTGTTTATTAGTCTTCGAAATTCTACATCCATGGCCCTATGGAAGGTTGCTCCTGTATTGATTAACCCAAAGGGCATGCGTTTCTAAGAGAAATTTCCCCACTTGGTTCAAAAGGTAGTTTTCAAGCGGTATTCTTTTGAAACTAGAACCTGGTTGTACCCTGAGAAACTGTATAGTAAGGAGAAAGTTCCAGAGCCAGACATGGTCTGAAGGAGTTGTTTCATTGGTGGGAATGGGTAGTTGTCCTTTTCTAAGGATTTGTTGATGTTCCTAAAATCTACGCATAGGCGAATCTCCCCATACTTTTTCCTCACAGGAACCAGATTTGCTACCCATGTAGTGTCTAACCTGGAAGATAATTTTGGCATCTAACAGTTTCTTTAACTCCTGACACATGAGAGGCTCCAGGGATGGGTGGTACTTCCAAATCTTCTGTTGGAAGGGTTTCAATTCAAGTTTTAACGGGATAGTGTGTTGGATGATATGGGTATCATAAGTTTTCAGATATTGGTAGGACCACACAAAGAAATCTTAACACTGTTTGAAGAGTTTGAGATAATCCTTCATTTCCTCCTTATATATGGTCTTTCCAAGGTTTACGTTTTTTGGGTTTTCCGGGGTTTTGAGATTTATAGTTTCATTCATGGGACATGAACTACCGGTCTTCGCATTTTTTTACCCCTTAAATCATTCCTTTAGATAAAAAAGGTTTTCTAAGTTGGCTATCCCTTTTGGTATTGTGTGAGACTTCGATTTGTCAGTCGGTCAATTTGTATGAAGGTTGGTTTCCATTGACTATTCCTCGAATACTTCATCGTCAATAGCCAAGTCCTTAAAATTATCTTGGTTAGTCAAAAAGTTTATGATCTGTTCATCTCCTTCAAAGACCTTCAAATTAGAAATATTGTTGGGCACAGATGGTTTGTAGAGAAATTCTACAGTAATCCGGAAGGCTTCATAATCTTCTAGAGGTGACAACCTTGAATAAGTGGTGGCCAACGAATCGACAAGAATGTTCTTTTCTCTGGGGATCGCTGTAATATTGAAAGCTTCAAAATGATCTATTAACTTGTGTATTTCTTGTTGGTAATTCTTCAGGTGCGGAGATATGAAATGTATAGTGTTTCTTACTTGTCTAATGATGATTTCAAAACCTTCAAATACCTTCAATTCTTTGATGTTTAAGTCTATGGATTTCTTTAGCCCCTGTACTAGAGCTTCATACTCAACGATGTTGTTTGTGCATTCGAACTCAAGTCTACAGGATAGGAAATTTCATTTTCCCTTCAGATTTATAAGGATACACCCTGCTCCTGACCCTTCTTGTGATTTAGATCCATCAAAATAGAGGGTCCAGACTTGTGGGAAACATGTATTAGCTTCCCCTCTCCTATTACTTTTTTCTTTCCCTTTTGTGAGTTCTGTGATTTCAAATGCAGGCTCTTGGCATAAGAGTGTTTCTTTCGCCGTCGTCGACAATTCCTCTCAAAAAATCATTTCAGATTTTTGGGTAAGAGAGACATTAGATGAGAGAGGGGAGAAATTACCAAAGTAGGAATCACATGAATAATTTCCTAGCACCAGGAAATTTGTCGATGAGAGTTCGTTTAGGGTTTCTAGATCAATGACAATATGTTTCAGATATCTTTCCCTATCAATTCTAATCATATTTTTGTGCCCTTTTAATGGCAGCCAAAGGTGATCCCAGTCTGTACTAAAGTATCTGTTTAACTTTTTAGACCAATCTTGGCTTAAGAATAACCCGTAAGCTTTCTGGGATATCTACTACAATGAAGTCAATCACTTGCACAAATTTAGGATGTGTCTCTATTCTGATCATTACATCTTTGAGTTCTCCCATGACCTTCACTTGGGTTTTGTCTAGTCGTATTACATGTTTATCGCTTTTGAGAGGGAATGCATTTAGTTTTTTGCAAATAGACAAGGGCATAACATTAGAGGATTCTCCTGAATCGACCAAACAATTATGGAGGTTTCTGTTAAAGACTTTGAATGTTAAAAGAAAAGGAGGGATAAAAGGTTTTCCCTTCTTTACTTTAGAGCAGGAGTTCATAGTTGGTTTATTCCCTCGATTTGTGGGAGTTAGATTCCTTCTTGGGTCAGTGTTTGTTGTAGGATTTTCTACTAATTTAAAATCTTGTAGGAGGAAGTCCTTTTGCTGAGGGATTTTACATATGTCCATAATTGATATATTAGACTTCAACTTCTTCAAATATTCTACTATGTTGTAATCCAACTTGGGTGATTCTCACGTATGGATGCTTATAGGGTTCTTATGGGTAGCAAAAGGCTCTTTCGGGTGATCGGGAGTTGATCTTCCTCCCAGAGTTTGAGTAGTGGTAAGGTCATTTGAGACAGGTTTCTCCCTACTTCATGTTTTCATAGCCAAGAATTCTATAGGTGGTTCTTGAAACTCAAGCAGGTCATCGGAAGGCATAGCTAGGTCAGGATCCCATATCAACATGGTTGTTTCTTCTAGTGGATCAATTTCTTCTTGATTGGAAATATTCGTATTGAATTCGATTGACTGTTTGGTCAAAGAGAATTCATTTAGAAACTAGTTGGCCATCAAATTCATGGCATGCACCCATTGGGGGCAGTCTCTTTCAGAGTGGTTCTCTTGGTGATAAGTGCAAAAAGAGTTGGATGCCACATTTCCCAGATCAATGTTCAGGTTGGCTAGGGGAGGTTCAATGGATTTGAATGATGGATTCCTTTTAAAGAAAGGATTATAAGGCCTTTGGCCTTGGTTTCCCTCCCCTACAATTCTCTTCATGTCTATGATTTCATTTTATATCTTTTTGACCATGCATTGTAGGTATTCTATTTCCCCACTTCCCTTTTCGAGAGCCTGTTCTGTTTGTTTTCCTAGGGTCTAGTAAGAAACAACCCTCTCCTTAGAGGAAGTCGAGCTTCTTTCTTAACTAAAGAGACCTGGCCCTCTTTACATCCTTTCATTTGGAACTCTATCATTTTGTCTTCTTCAAAATTCTCAGCTAGGGTTAGTTTGGCAGCCCTCTTCAAAAACATGGAAATAGATGTTGGGAGAGCATTAGCATATACTTCGATTTGCAATTCTTGAGTAGGTTTAGCTTTGGGATAGAATTTGTTTAAGATGGTAGTGAATCTTTGATTAAAATCTTTGAGTCTTTCCTTCGAACTCATGGTGGTAGTGAACAACTCAGCCATCAAAGCTCCCGTAGTAGTTTCTTCTGCAAATTTATCTAAAAAGTATTTTTGAAACTTCGTCCAACTAGTTATATATCCTACAGGTAAGTTAAAATACCACGTGGAAGCCAAATTCTCAAAAGTATAGGGGAACAACCTGCAAAATACATATTCATGTTGGACATTCATAAGTTTGATAGCTAGTATGATTTTCTTGATATTATCCTCAGGAAATCCCGAGGTCTCGGGGTCAAACTTAGGAAGTAATTTCTCTGGGTGTCGGGGAAGGTTATATACTTGTCCAGGGATGGCCATAGCATCTCTAGCCAACTAAGGTTTATTTTTTTGTGGTGGGTTTCCCCTCCCTTCATCATGGTCATTATGAACTTCCATATCTTAAGATCCTAAAAATGAGCATTCTGAGTTAAACCCTTCCTCTTCCGAAAAATCGTCTGGCTCAGAGATGTTGCCGGCTGGCGTTTTAGGTATTAGATTAAGAGGATGTTTGATTTCAGTGATTGTGAAATCTATTAGGTATTATACTATGTGCCTAAAAACCTGGTCGGGGGTGTCGACCATTGGTATTCTTTTTTTTGTATTCGAGGAAGTATCGGAGTTAAAGACAACACATCGATTTGTCGAGCGTATGATCTTGTGATTGTTCTGAATTGATTCAATTCCTCATGAGGAAGAGCGTAAGGTATATCAAGGAACACGCGTTCTTCCTCGTGCTGGGTGAGTTATTTGTTTCAAGAGTACTTAGTGTGTGTTGGATGTCTTGGGAATGACTAGCCATGCATTTGGATTGTTTTGAATCTACAGGCTGTCTGGAATATTATGTGACATATGTATTCAAGAATTCATTCTTCAGGCCCTCCTTCTATCGCCAATTCTATTGATGGGGCCTAAATCCATTTAACTCAACAGCAGGAACCAAACCGGCCACCGAGGCCCAATTAGACTCTGCATCGTTTAATGGTGGAATGGTTCTCCAGATATTGCGATCTGACCGAAATAATCGATGGGATTTACATTTTCATGTTAAGGCTTTCTCCTCAAGTTCAAACATTCTCTTTTTTGTGTTTTCACTTAGGTAGGGCTGATATAATATAAATCTGGTATAAACCAACTAGGTAACAAGGTGGTAACAAACTAAACTACCAGAGAAGGGTCTGAGCTTGAGATAACCCTTTGCTGTAGCATGTAGGCAATGATCGTCTACCACAGGCCTAGTACTAATACATTAACCATGTGAATATTCCAATTACTGACTGAGATACAAATTATCAGAAGAAAACCTGCATGTGATAAACGAAAACAAGTAAAATAATTCACTCAATCTCTAATCATCAATCACATAATAACACAAAGATTCATTTTCATCATTAAAGAAAGAACTATAAAACATTGCATCAAATAACTTATCAATATATTTAATAGCTCTTACTCGTTATTGCATCCATTTATGAGACGAAATAGGAAATAATTCTTCTCCACATCCAATCATACACACATTTGATTAAAACATAAACTTGTCTTTGGTCCAAAAGGACTTATCAATTAAAGTCAACTCCGAAATAGTTCTTAACAAAACTAGAAATGAGAGTTTCTTGCAACAACCATCGACCCTTAACTAATCGATCGATGCTCTTATTTATAACATAAATTTAACTGAAATAACAACTAAAGTGTAGATAAGAAAAACAAAACTCACCACATGGATTTCTCTCCTATGAGTTTTCTGTGAGTCATCTCAAGATATCACTTAAGAGGGTGACTCCTCTCATACTCTGACCACTTGATGAACAGATCCTCGTAGGTGTTGGCGTATGGGAATCTATGCTGTTCCATCAGGTCTGAGTGAATCTCTCTTATCTCTACTGCATGTGCCCAATACTTGACTATACTGGAACTTAACTGTTGCAGTGTAGCCCGAGATTTGATCAGGTGTTGCATAAAATGTTGCGCCTGACCTGGCGCTGTGTTTCTCACCTTTGCTATTTCTTTAGCCAATGATGAATCTTGCTCGGTGTGCGATTTGACTATGTCGTGCAAGTCAAAAAAATCATTGGGCATGCCAAACTCAGGGATTCTGATATCCTTCATTGCCTTGTTGATTTTGACCCAGCTCTTCTCGCACTTGGCCCATTTTTCTTGAATCTCTCAGTGAGGCTCCCGCGCCATTTTTGCCCAATACTCGGTTGATTTCTTGATGTGGTCAATGTTGCTTCCTCTTAACACTTGGATGCTGTGATCTTCAACGTATCGACCCTTTTGCACCACATTGATATACTCGATTATTTCCACATCCTATTACACTTTCTCGTACCACCACTCCATATCTTTACATGTTGCAAGTGCCATGAGGATATCTTCCTGGAGCTCGACTATCCTTGCAGTGAATAGGTTTCGTTCATCTGTGAACATTCTGTAGGCCTTCTTGAATTATATACTTAGGTACACTATCACCTATGTTGATCCAGGTGGATATCAGTGGCCACCCACCTCTTCCAACTGGCTCAAAATAGTTTTCTGAGAATTTTGGCAATTTACTATTTTTAGCAGTTTTAACTTTTGGGGCCATTTTGAGGGCCTAAATGAAGGTTTTTCGAGATAGATATTATCAATGATAGACAAAGGAATTATCGAGCCCAAAAAATTAATCTCCTC
>JASDQU010012722.1:149777-159872 GCA_032191745.1 Picea mariana | reverse complement strand
AGATTTCGATTGTCAAGGATGGATGATCTGATGGATTTCTTGAGTGGAGCCAAGTATTTTTCAAAGATTGATTTGAAAAATGGTTATCACCAAATCTACATGAGAGAAGGTGATGAATGGAAGACATCATTCAAAACCAACAAAGGGTTGTATGAATGGCTTCTTATGTCGTTTGGCTTAACAAATGCATCGAGTACCCTCATGAGGTTGATGAATGAAGTCCTGAGGGAGTTCATCAGAAAATTTGTCATTGTGTATTTGGATGACATACTGGTTTACAGTAAAACAGTGGCAGAGCATCTGAAGCACTTGGCTACAGTGATGCAGAAATTACAGCAGGAGAAGCTGATGATAAATGTGAAGAAATCCTCATTCATGAAGACAGAGCTCATTTATTTGGGATTTTTTATTTCTGCAAATGAGTTGAGGATGGACCCAGATAAGGTGGAGGTAATCAAGAATTGGCCATCACCGAGGAATGTTTTTGAGGTGAGAAGTTTTCACGGATTGGCTAGTTTCTACCAAAAATTCATCAGGAATTTCAGTGGAATTAGTGTAGCGATGATGGATACAGTCCTTTCACTGGACATAAGAGGCTGAAAAGAGTTTTAATCTGTTGAAGAGGAAGATTACGGAACAACCAGTTTTGGTGTTGCCGGATTTCCGAAAGACATTTCAGGTGAAATGCGATGCACGTGGATTTGCAATCGGGGCAGTCTTGAGTCAGGAAGACAGGCCGATAGCATATTTTAGCGAGAAGCTGAATGAGGCTAAAGTGAAGTACTCCACATATGATAAGGAGTTTTATGCTATTATCCAGGCATTGAAGAAATGGAGGCATTATTTGATCCCAAAGGAATTTGTCTTGTACAGTGATAATCATGCATTACAATTTGTGACTCAACAGGAAAAGTTGAATCAAAGACATGTAAAATGGGTGGAATACATGCATAATTTCACTTTTGTAATTAAACATATTTCAGGTACTGCTAACAAAGTTGTTGATGCTTTGAACAGGAAGTGTTTGCTGTTGCAGGAGTTCAAGGTCAAAACGTTGGGTTTTGATGATCTCAGGGACATGTACGTTGATGATCAGGATTTTAAGGAGGCATATGAAGCAGCTGAGAATCCAATTCTTAGAGATGGAAGCCAGTGGATGGAGTATATGATCTAGGAAGAATTACTGTTTAAGGGTAATCAACTGTGTATTTCGAAATGCTCCATGAGGGAGAACTTATTAAAGGAGAAACACAGTGGAGGATTGAAAAGGAATTTTGGTCATGACAAGACATTCGCAAAGCTGAATGAGTCATATTTTTGGCTGGGAATGAAAGCAGATGTCAAGAGATTTGTAGAAAGGTGCATAATTCGCCATCATTCGAAGGGGAGGAGACATAATGCGGGATTTTATCAACCATTGCCCATACCAGAGAGGCCGTGGGATGCAATTAGCATGGATTTTGTATTGGGGTTGCCAAGAACACAAAGAGGTGTTGATTCAATCTTTGTGGTGGTGGATAGATTTTCCAAAATGGCACACTTCATTCCATGTCAGAAGACTGGTGACGCAACTCACATTGTGAACCTATTTTTCAAAGAGGTCATTCGACTTCATGGGTTGCCGAAGAGTATAGTTTCAGATAGAGACACTAAATTCACAGGGAATTTTTGGAGGACCTTATGGAAGAAGCTGGGCACTAACTTGGCATTTAGTTTAGCTTATCATCCTCAGATGGATGGATAGACATAAGTGGTCAATAAAAGTATGGGAGACTTGCTAAGAAGCTTGGTGACAGAGCACCACAGTTAGTGGGACAGTATATTTCCGCAGGCAGAGTTTGCATATAACGACTCAGTCAACCGGAGCACAGGGAAAAGTCCATTCCAGGTTTTTTATGGCATGCAGCTGAGGGGAATTTCTGAACTGAGGGATTCAGAACAGACTGCGACTAGGAGTGCTAGTGCAGAAGAATTCGCAGAGGCGATGAAAGAACTTCACAGCCGGGTGAAGGAGCGATTGCAGAATTCAAGTTAGGAGTATAAGAATAGAGCCGATTAGCATAGGAGACAACTTTAGTTTGAGATTGGTGACTTGGTTCTAGCACATTTGTGGAGAGAAAGGTTCCCGAGAGGGACATATAATAAATTGAAGATGAAGAAAATTGGACCATGCAGGGTCTTGAGGAAATTTGGGACGAATGCTTACGAGATTGAATTACCTGATGGGATCAGAATTTCTCCGATATTCAATATCTCAGATTTGTACCCATACAGAGTTGAGGAAACAAAAACTGGAGATGAGAAGCCAGTGATCCAGTGGAGAAAGCAGATGCCAGTTGCAGATAAGCCACATATGGAGTGCATACTGGATAAAAGAGTGAGCAAGAGGACTAGGCGGAAGCAGTACTTTGAGTATCTGGTAAAATGGAAGAACCATCCAGTTGAATATGCCAGCTGGGAGAGTGAAGTAGAGATACATAATCATGGATAGATCATGCAGGAGCTCATGGACAGGAGCCCATGAAAGTTTTCAAGCGAGGGAGTATGATGCAGGAGCATCTCCCACATCAAGCGAGCCAGCGCGAAGACAATCGGACAGCTGGACGAGCGCCAACACAAATTTTGAAAATCACCTTGGAAGTTGTTGTGCGATCTTAAATGAGCCATTAAGATGGAGTGCCTTTGTATAATGTAAATGGACCTTGAGACTTTTTCTCTTGTCCTTAGTAGGTAGAAGGCATTTAATTTAGTTAATGCAGGTAGATAGAATTTAATTGTAGATTAGACTGTTTGAAAGCGTAAGAGGGAAACAGAATATAGACACCCTCATTGTGTATTGTAAGATAAGCATATGGAAGATTAGATGAGCATTGCTGAGAAGAGAAAGAGCATTCAGAGAGCTGTGTAAGAACACCCATGTACAGACATTTGGATTAATAGAAAGAGATTGATTCAATTTCATGGGTTTGTGTTGTTCTCTGTGTATTGATGTTGAATGATATGCCCATTTGATGTTTGCTTCCTGTTATACATTTTCTTTATATGCTGTACATATGATTTCATGTTTTGAGTTTGAAGTATGAAAGGGTGCAGGAATGAGTTTCAATTGTTTCTCTATCTGAACAAGAGTTCCTGCAAGGAATGCAGTTGAAGTGTCCACAAGGAGTGCGTTGACAGAGAGTTTAGATAGAGATATCTTTTTTTCTCATTCATCCAGAAGGTGCAGACAGGCATAGGAGCCGTGCAAAGAGTGCGCAGGCCGAGTAAAAATTCAAGGTTGCGAACCTGAGGGAAGCATTTGAAGGACTTCTGCTGCAGGTGTGCACAGAGTCGAAAAGATTCAAGCACTTGAAGTGTTTGAAGGTTGTCGCAAGGTGTGCGCGCAAGAGTCTTTTCCAAGATTCAGAGTTGGGAAATCTTAGGAAGGATAAAGCCTTTGAATTTTTTGAAGGACAACACAGAGAAGTTGTACCTTGAAGAGTTAAGCAGGCGTCGTAAGTTTACGCTGCAGGTGGACAAGTTCCGCGGAGGAACACTTAGTCGTTTCACAGATTTCATCAGGAGGAACGGACGGTCGGTATTCTCTGAGGAGGATTCACGACATCTCGTAAGCCATTAGATCTCGTAGAGGTGCAAGGGAGATATGACAGAGTATTTCAGAGGGTTCAAAGCTCAGGAGGGTTAGAACTGTAGATCCAAGCCATAAGGGCCGTCGGATTTACACGTGGTTTCGTATATCGGGGTTTCGTAGGTTGAACTCCGTAAACATCGCAATGGGAATCACGAAATCACGATATGCGATATCCCGAAAGGCAAAAGGAACAGTGTGGTGCCACAAGGGTCAACAGGTAGACAGGTGGCACGCCTTATCGGGGTTTCGTAGCAAGAAGTCCCGATACATATGCATTAGGATTCACGATATTGTGAACTCTGAAACGCCGATGGAGTGAAGGCGTTGAAAAGTCAAACTTGCGCGTTTGTCGGAGTTTCGATGAGTCGAGGTTCGGGAGTTGGTAAAGCAAGTTGGTTGACATCGCGAGTGGCGAAATCGTGATAGGAAAAATCCCAATAGGAAAAGGTCGGTGTTGGCTGTTGTTGGGTCTCGGGGATTTGAGAGACCTACGCTCGACCACTGACCTCACGAAGTCGCGAAGTCTGATCCCCTGAGTGTGAAGGAGGGATCCCACGAGAATTTTAGTGGGTGCAGATTTCCCGATAGGGAAATAGAGGAACCATTGGAGTTCTTCGAGCCAATAGAGAAGAGAATATCTTGTGAGCGCGCGGACCACCCGACCTGCGGGTTGAAAGGTAGTGGTCACGTTGCCATCACAAAACATTTATCAAAGGAAAATCAAATTCAGATAGTGCAAAATTAAGTGGTACCCAAGAAAGTGAAAAATTGACATAGGCGTTTTAGGGTGTGTTGAGTGCTCAAAAGTATGGTACTGCTTTGAAAAGTTGTAATCAATGTATTTTCAACTACATATTTTCATTAGGTGCAAGTGTTGACATTGACATTCTCATTCCAATGTACAAAGGTGAAGGAGAAGAACGATGCAACCTTTCAAAGACATTGTTTATGCAAATCAAGGAATCAAATGCATATTTGAATTGGTGCAAGTGTCAACATTGGAATCCTCATTTAAAAGTACAAAGGTCAAGGAGAAGAAGGGTGTGGCCTTTCAGAGACATTTTTTATGCAAATCAAGGAATCAACTACGAATTTGCATTGATGCAAGTGTTGGCATCGACATCCTCATTCCAAATTACAAAGGTGAAGGATAAGAAGGGCGTGTCTTGTCAGATACATTTGTTATGCATATCGAGTAGTGGGGAAGTGCATCGTGGAGTGTAATACTCTTCCTATAAGCTGGTTGCGGAGATTCAAGTTACAATTTCTCTCTATACTTTTGGAGGACCAAAAGTGATTTTTGTGGGGAGGTATGATCCGGGAGGATCTCCACACAAGGAATCATTACTTTGCACACCATGGAGAATATCATTAAAATAGTAATTGATGGTAGGTGGAAAAGAATAATTAATACTCATGAATGATTTACTTAAAATGTAAAAATGATTAATACTTTAAGTGAATGAGAAACTCATGTATTATTCATGAAAATTGGAAAAATGATTAATGCTTGAAGTGAGTTTGAGAAACTCACGTATTATTCATTTAATTTTAAAAATGGGAAATTAGTTTTGTGAGAGAACCCAACTCACAAATTAGTTTCCTAATTTTAAGGGGAAATTAGTTTGCTAGTCTCAAGGAGGAAGTTAAGGGTCCCATGAGTTGGTTTGGACTCTTCCTCACTTTATCAGAATTGGTTTCCTAGTCTCAAGGAGGAAGTTAAGGGTCTCATGAGCTAGTTGAGATGCTTTCTCATTTTTGTCCTTGAGTTGTTATTAGATCCTAAATTTGTGGATCTTGTCTCCTTTAGTTATGGAGTTAAGGAAAACTATATAAAATCCTTATGGAAATTCTAGGTTTCATCTTTGGATGAATCCTTTATGGATCATCCCTTGGTGGAGAGAGAGCTCAAATGTAGTCCTTCTGGTGTCTGAAGAAATGTCACTTATGTGAGAGCCTTAAGGCTGCTCTAGGTTTCAATTTTGTAAGGAGAATGTGCCACATTTTGTGAGAAGGTTTCAGCCCTTTGGGAAGAACAATAAAGCGATTTGTATTCCAAGCATATCTAGAGACATAGCCAGGATGTCCTGGTGAATTTCGTTAACAACTCTGTGATCTCTTGTCTCATGTTTTCTTATGTATTTTTTATTTATTTCCGCAATTATGATTATTAAATGAATTCAATAATGGATTATGAGACTAACAACATATTCACCAAGTTAATATTCAAGACTTCATAAATATATCTTTCCACCTTTGATGCAATCTAGTTCAATAGATCCACAATTGTAAATCTGACCTTTATTAAGTGGCCTAGAACCAAATCAAATTTGGTATCAGTGTCACCCCAGTTTCAGATCAATAATGGTAATATATAACTGAATTCACTAAGTAACTAAGGAAGAACCAATATAGAATAACACACACATAACATATACATAATAATGAATAGGGTGATCACCTCCCATTCCCTCACTACTTTAGAAACTCGGTTCCTGCAGCCCCACTAGATGCCTCGGGTGAGACTTCACTTCCATGCAGGTGATGCTAAAAGGGTCGGTGTATGAAGGAATTTGCTGGTTAATATAACTTGAACCTAGGGTCTTATAACTGCGCACGCCAACACACTGATACTTTTGCGACAAAAGACATGAAAATTATGAATGCAAATTCTTAAAAATGTTTAAGAAAAAATGGAAGTGGCGTAAATGGAGAATATTGTGAATGAAGATTCCAATTTAGTGTAGCAAAAATAGAAAGGAAATAAATATGTAGAATAAATGTACCATTGAGGGAGCAAGGTGAATGATCCAAAACAACATATTATTGGGGCAAGAACAAATTAGAGTGAAGAAGATAAAGAATGATATGTTGTCTAGGTAACCCTAAGTCTAAAAACCGTGTCATTAGTTAAAATAGGAAATGGTTTGTGATTGAAAAGAATGAAAGCTAGTTGGTTCAATATCAAGTTTTAATGATGGTAAAAGTACTAAATACCGAGGAATTGTTTGAAGGCCGAATGATTGTTAAAGGGTAAATGTGGAAAATGGAAATTATTAGATAAAATGAATATGGGATTGATAAATTCACATGAGCATATGACAAGATCATTGTGAAGTAACATATGCAATGTCATAGGTCCCATTTGAGAATGGAACATATATAGAGATAAATGGAAGACGATATGGAGTAGAAAGAGAAAATGATGGAAAGTTATGACAATAGTAGAGTGCAAACATGAAATGATTAAAATAAAAGGTGTTCATGTATGTTAGGGTGATGTGACAAATAATTGTGTATTCTAGTGGAAGGAAACATTGTTGAAGAAGAATCAATTAAAGGAACATTAGTGTTCTAGTTGACGGAAAATAGTGAAAAGGGAAATGAAGAGGACTTATTGTTTTCTCTAACAAGTTTAGTGTTATATTTGTAGGATTAGAGAGAATGTGTATTGTTGCACATGAGATAATTAGAGTTCATTGAGATCAATAGACTTAGAGAATATGGAGGAAAAAAGAAATTGTATCTTCTAGAGTTGAGACAAAGAAAGTGAAGAAGATGAATCCCTTGATGTATTGGTAGGAGTATTGGGAAATATATGATCTTGAAGTATTGTTGGAGTTGCTTGCAAATGAAGATCAATATGAAGAAGATTAAATTATAGAAGATTCCCAATAATTTATAGTCTTATAACAACTTGAAGAATTTAAGAATAGGGGGATGTGATAATTTGTAGATGGATGAATAAAATAGAAGACAATACCTAGAAATATAGAGAGTTGATAACGAAAAGTAAAAGTATGAGTCGTTTTGGTTATGCATTCCAATTAATTGGAAGAAAATAATATTTCCAAAAAACATAATGTTGGTAGTTGAGCATGTTGGTATGAGTCTTTATGAGTTTTTCCTTGGGGTTGATTGTGTGAGTTATGGATTATCTATTAGAATTAGGACTTGCATTAAAAGTATGAACACCTTCAAGATGAATATGGTTGTTTTGATGAAAATAAAATAAGAGGGAAATAAGATGAATGAAGTCTCCATGTTTGGTGTTGGGATTGTATGTACGTTGCAATTTTGCAAGCATATAAGGAAGTTGAATGAAGCATTGCTTCTAGTGATGGTCAAAGAACACACTATTTTAGTGGCACTAGAAAATTCATAACATTGCAGTGTGTGATTATGAAGAGTAACTATTAGTGATGATATATGAGGAAATTGATGAAGATAATGTTGCCAAGAAGAAGCTTGCACATGAATATATAGAAGGTAATATTTTTATAGGTTTTGTGTATCCTCATGATAGGTTGATATATTTTTTATTACATATGAAATGAAAAATAAGAGGAATAAAGAACATGGATTTAATTAAAGTTTCATGAAGAAGTAAGAGCACATTTAAGTGAGAGATTGTTTGCACAAATAAAAGTCACATGTTGCAACAAGGGAATATAAGTAGCAACCAACTACTTAGAATATGGCAGGATAATATAAATAAATAATTACGGTGAGAGAGTTATAACAAGAATACTGAGGGAATACTTGAAACAAAAATTGTAAAATGAAGAAGGGAAGTGCTAATAAGAATGTTTTGTAAATTTGACTTGTTTGTTGATTGTGTTGTATATGAAGAAGATCTTGAATATTATGATACTAAGTTACAATAGCATTATTATAGTAAATATGTTCATGAAGAAAGAACATTGCTAAACATAGCAAAAATGTGATAGTGAATATGAAAGATAAACATGTTATGTTTATGTAGTAGAAGAAGACTAAATCAAAGAGCATAGATAATGGAGATGATCATGAAGATGAAATATTAGTAGGGATGTGTGAAATTTACGACAGACCATAGGTGAGTAATTATTATAAAGAAACAAATTCTTGTGCTAAATATGACTAGTTTAGAATTGACGAAGAAGATGGTTATGATATGGATTTTGAAAATATGCAAATGAATGTGCAAATTGTTATTGAAGAACAACTCAATAAATTTATTAACCTAGTGAAGAATAAATGCTGAGTAAGTGTGTGGTAGTATGGTCTATAATTTTGAATACATATATATTAAAGGTAATAAATATCACTATATGTGTAGATATTTGGAATTATTTTATGTTCAAGCATTGATGATTGAGTTCTAGAGGAAGGTTGGGGAGTCAATAAGATCAATTGGACTAGATCATGTTGAGACAATAATATTTATTGAGTGTGAGACATCAATACTTAATAAGCTAGAGGAATTTGAGACACAAAACCTTATGTTATCACTGAAATTTCGTCCGCACATGGCGACAAGAACTCCGCATCGTCAAAACAGGACTGGAGTCATTCATGGCACATGATTAATTCCACAGCATTGCAAAAGGGTCAAAAACTATACAAAATGACCAAAAAATTGAAGGGCGCTTTACAGAACCTGGGTTCGCGTGCATATGCGCGTAACAACAACGTATAATGCACGCATCAGCGCACGATGCACGACTGTTGGGCGAAAAACCCGCGCGCCTGCTAAATGATGCATTTATTGAAATTGGTCTGCCTCCCAGCCACTAATGGATCGGCTCCCAAGTCGATTTGACACCAAATCCAAGATCAATCCTCATGGTGGGCTGGTCAAAGACCTAATTGAGCCCTAAAGAGCCCCTTTTCACATTCCAAAGAGGTCACATAATAACCCAATGCTAGGATATAAAAAGCCATGAATAACCACCATTTTCTCAAGGAATTCTATGCATTGTTATGCTGCCAAGATTGTTAAGGACTCATTCTTTGACAATAACACATAGGCATCATTTCACAAAAGCTATCCCTCTCTCTCCCTTGAGTGGATAAGCTTGGAGTTCTTTCACCCACATTTTCATTTTTTCATTGTAAAGGAGAGCAAGCAAGTGAGGGCCTCAAGAGCCTTCCATTGGAGAAAGAAGGGACCCAAGTCCCCTTTCTTCATTGTACCTTTGGATTTCATCAATAGATCAGCTATACATTGGTGATATTGGTCCATTTGTATTTATTTTTCATTTTTGTGATATGCTCATAGTTTTAGTTTGTTTTAATCTATTTCTTGTTTATAGTTCTGTTGTTTCTCTTTCTAACCTTTCCTTTTACAGCTGTCATGCCTAGAAGAGCCCAACTGGGCATGTAAGCACCCTTGATTTGCTCACCAAGTGACGAATTGGGTGCAAACACCTTATTGGAAATAAACATTTGAATACAGTAAAATTGGAGAAAATTTAAGACCTAGTGAAATAATTGTAGGAAATTGAAAAAGTATCATTGAAGGGCGTTGAAAGTAGAATACTAAAAGAGGATGAACAATATAGAGTCACGAGGAAGAGAAAACGGAAAATGTGACTAGAATGATTTGATCAAGATTCTCAAATTTTATAAACATGTGTGTCTAATGCAATGCATCCTAGGGTTTAAAGGATATCATGCACAAGTATTGAAGGCATAAGTAG
>JASDQU010012722.1:97610-139008 GCA_032191745.1 Picea mariana | reverse complement strand
TTACAATGGTGGTTGGACTACTTCAGCATGGTGGATTTCCTTTCTACATGGGACTTTGGTTCTTCAGTCTTCTTCAGCATTACGGTCCACAATTATCCATGGGATCCTGGTATATGGTTGTACATCAAGCGTTGAGGACAACACTTTCATAAGGGGGATGGAATGTAAGGTATCTAGAGAGGTATTGGGGGGGCCCAAAGGGCCCATAGTGATAATAGTGGAGTTCATTCAATGTAAAGTGGACTAGGTCCACTATATTATTAAATAAGGTCCATTATGGTAGTTAGATATAATAAATGTAAGAGGACTTCTTAAAAGATTCTACTTCTAGAATATTCCTCCTCTAGAATGTTCTTAGGTGATGGTAGCACTATATAAAGGGGTTCAAGCAATGTAATGAGACATGAAGAGAAATATTGTCTTTGGAGTTGAAGCTCATTAGGAGGATGCCCCCTCAAAGAGGCAAGTGAACAGGAGAGGATCCCTTCCATAATAGGATCCATTGTATGGTGTTTTCCTACCTCAAGGGTTTGGTAATAATAAAGTGTGGTTTCTTCTATATTGTTTTGTGGATCTATTGTGTATTCAGTATTTGTGGTGATTATATCTTCAGATCTGGTATAGGTACTTAACAGTTTAAGTGGGATGATGAACGGAATAAGGCTTTCAGCAATATTAAAATTGCAATCTCTCAAGCCCCAGTGTTGCGAAGTCCCAATTTCAACAAAGATTTCTTCCTCTATACTTTCACCTCCGACCAATCATTAGTCGCAGTATTAACTCAGACAGATGATGAAAAAAATGAAGCTTCAATATCGTTCATGAGCACTAACCTCCAAGGTGTCGAACTTAATTATCCTGCTATAGATAAACAGGATTGTGCATTTTATAAAGCAGTAAAACACTTCAAATCTTACATCCTCAATAACCATACCAAAGTAATCATGCCTCACCCCATAATCGTATCCCTATTTACTCAATAGGAGATGGGGGAAAGAAGAGGGAATTGGATGGCAGTAGTCCAAGAATTTGATCTAGATATAAAACTTGCTAAATTGGTTAAAGGACAAAGGTTATGAAAATTGGTAGTTGAAGCTCAAGACCAAGTAAATGAAGACACCAGATGGGAGAATGAAATGGCATTATGGTGTGGTGAAGCTTCATGCATTTCCCTAGGACAAGAGTCTTGGTATGAGAAACTGACTTATCTCCTACACCATGGGACTTGTCCCAAAAACCTCAACCCTGGGGAAAGGAGAGATCTCAGGATAAAATATGCACAATATCGCCTCATAAACTCGGTACTCTTTTGGGTTAATTATGATGGGGTAATTTTGAGATGCCTCGAACGTGAAGATGAAAATAAAGTTCTAAAGGAGCTCCATGATGGCCCTATCAGTGGACATTTTGCAGGAGACACCACTGCTCATAAGATACTGAGAGTTGGTTATTATTGGCCCACTTTGTTCAAGGATTCTCACACATACGCTAGAAACTGTAAAACTTGTCAAATAAGCACTGGGAGGGAGAAGAGAGAAGCAGACCCACTCCAACCGGTGGTCGTTTCTAGGCATTTTGAGCAATGGGGGCTAGATATCATAGGCGATATTACAACAAGATCTTCAAAACAACACAAGTACATACTTACTGCCACTGATTATTTCATGAAATGGGCAGATGCCATCCCCCTGACTCATGTAAACGAGAAGGTGGTAATCCAATTCATAGAACAATAGCTAATCATAAGGTTCAACGTCCCTTTTGTTCTTGTTTTCTATAATGGAGCTTACTTTTCTTCCACCTTATTAACAGATTTTTCACTAGACAAAGGAATCATAATTAGATACTCTGCAAATTATTATCCATAGGGAAACAGAGTAGCAGAATCAACTAATAAGAACCTAGTGAGGACATTGAAGAAAATGGTTGCAGACAACCAGAGGAATTGGCATAATCTACTCCATAATGCTTTATGGGAATATAGAGTGACACCCAAGGAATCTATAGGGAATTCCCCATACTTTCTAGTATACAGACAGGAAGCCATTCTCATGAACAGGTTATATCTTCCATCTCTTCAACTTGCTCAGGGGTCTAGAGGGCATCCCTCATCAATATTACAAGAAAGAATTGACACCCTGCTTATGTTAGAAGAAGAAAGGGAGAAAGATAAATAAAAGTTCATAGCCCACCAACAAATAGTTAAAATATGGTTTGACAAGCATAAAGCTAAAGAGAAGAATTTTGAAGTAGGAGACTTAGTCATAAAATGGGGCAGAGCAAACAAGCCTAAAGGCAAACATTCTAAGTTTCAGAATATATGGCTCAGACCTTTACAGGTGACTGAGAATATTGGTTTAGGCACCTATCAAATACAGAATCTGAGGGGAGAATTAGACACTCTCCCAGTAAATGGCCAAGCCCTTAAACAATATTTTAATTAATTAATTAAAAAAAAAAAAAAATTGTTTATTTTTTGATGCGTCGATTTATCTTTTGCATTTATACCTTTTGTTTTGTCTTTTGCAATCATGCTTCCGAGATTTTGAAATACTGTGTTTAGAGAGACAATGGTTGACCTCAAATCATGAAACATAGCAAACTCTCTTCCTAACTCGTCGCTCACATACAAACACAAGAAACGATGAGGAACCTGTGGTTGTCTCAAGGGATTCTCTATCTAACCTGCGCAGATGAACAACCTTGGAGAAATGTGGAAGTGTCTACTTACTGTTCTGGTAATACCTTAAGGGAAAGAAGGAAAGTTGGAAAGGACTACATGCACCTCAGAGACAGAGCTAGTGAGTTTCACCTTAACCACCTCATATTTTTCCAAATAACAGACGTCCTCCTCTCCTGCTCACTCAGGACATTCTGCCAAAATAAAATTCAACTATATCAAATGAGGACACAGTAGGAGAGGGTATGCAGATATCTCCATCGGGGCTATGGGTGCTCATTGGAAGTGGAGCAAGGTCTGTGATGTCATGGTGACTCCATCGGGGCTATCGACGTGCGCTGGCAGCAGAGAAACATCATAGTAAATGAATGAAGGTAGCTAAAAGGCCTAGTTCCAATGAATTTCTTACTAGACTCTTGTCAAAATAAGGTGTGAGACAAGTTCATAGGAAAATAAGGTGGAATAAAGGTTAGAAAACCCCATAGGCAGGCCCAGATGCATCAATCGGGGAAGTTCCAAATGTAAAGGTAAAATAAGCTCTGATGAAAACCATTTAAGTTCATAATCAACTTTCACATCAGCCGAGCCTGAGGAAGGAACAAAGTTTCTTCTTTCGTCCAGTAAGTTGCCATTTGTTGAGCACTCAACACACCCTAAAAATCCTATGTCAGTTTTTCACTTTTTTGGGTACCACTTAATTTTGCACTATCTGAATTCAATTTTCTTTTGATAAATGTTTTGACTTTGCTTCTTCTCTTAACACTCATGAGCTATTCGAGTCTGTTTAAATTCATAAATTAAAAAAAAAATTCTTAACACTTAAGGAATTGCCCACCAAAACACTTCACCCGACGCGCTCAAGATTCGGCATTGGAAGAAATTAAAGGGTGAAAAGGAATCACTCGGAAAACCTTAGTCACTGAGCATCGATATTCATCGGTATTGACGAACCACATAAGGATATCGCTGACATCCAATCCCCTTCGGCATCGGAAAAAGGCGAAGGGATTAATGTTTAAAAGGAAAGGAAACAATATCGTCGATAGTTGATACCCGACGTGATTGTCAGAATCGGAGAAAACCGAATCATGACAAACATTGTGACCATGATAAGAAGTTTTCCCCCGATCACCGATTCCCGAAGAGTTTCGGCATCGGCCATTTTTTGAAGACGCTAACCCAAAGGAAAATATGCCATAGGTTTATCCCCGATTGTCGATCCCCGATACCTTTTTGGCATCGGCAATCCCAAGTTTAGTTTAAGAACGCACAACTTGAAGAAAGTCTCGACTCCAACTAATACTAACAATTTAAGTCACCCGTCTTCTATGCCACATGTCCTAAGCCAATTTTTCCACTTCATCATCGTACAATGAAATCGATCGGCATCTGAGGTTTTTCGCAGAAGAATATTAACGAAAACATCCATAACACATTGTCAATCCTCGATCTTCCCACTAGAAAAGCAACACGATGGGACGTTTTAGCGCTAGATACGATTAGATTCTGAGATTTTAAGAGGTTAATTAATGCCAAATATCTCATTAGTTACTACTCTGTGTGCGAATCAAAAGGTCGTTTGAAATTACAAATAGAACACATCAACCTCCGCGCCTATGCCATCAACCCACGATGAATTAAATTTGCAGATATATGGCGGAAGATTTGTTTGAATCTCACTCATCACCCGAATTTATTGGTCGATGCGACACGGTAAGTTCTTCCCCATTTAAATTCTCTTGAGTTATTTTAAATGAGAACATTATTCATGAAAAGGAGTTTCAAAGCATCCAGAGGAGAGAGACGAGCAATTCAAAGCTTCTGTGATCTTGTGAGTATCAAACTACAAGGTTTAGCAAGCGTTACAGGTATGTACCAGTCTGGATATTATGTGTTTTTACTTTGTATATACATTTTTATCCAATGTCACTCTATACGCCGGCCCTAAAGGATTGTTTCAATTGCAAGAACAATGCCTCCAAGAAAACCAACCACCAAGCGATCTCTGAGAGAGTTGAAGCTAAAGGAACCAGAGGTAGGAGAAGGCTCCTCCCCAACGGCCACAAAACAGTTAGAATTTGCTCCAAGGCTGGAACCAGTCATCAGGACAGCTACCAAGAATATTTTCACTCAACCTCCGACCTTTGGAGACACGAAAGAAAGCACAAGGACCAAGGAGGTACTTCCGCATTGGGGAGAATTTTTCAAGAAGATCGGTCGGGAATAATTCCCGGAATATATCCTGCACAGCGACCCTGATATGAGGAAGCTCGATGATGAAATTTTTTGGAACAGTCAAAGATCATACTTGCACATGGTGGCAAGAAGAACTCCATTGTTCCTCTGCATAGAACTCTTAAAGTGGCTCATCGACCAAACGGACACACAAAAGTGTTTGATTAACAAAGTCAATGGCGAGTGTGTCAAGGTTTTTCTTTTGGTAGAGGTTTAGAGTTATTATAAGCTTAGAGACCCGAAGGAGCGGTTGAACATCGATATTGTCGTAAATTTCTACGAGTGTGATGACAGCGGTTGGGTGATGGCTTCATGGTGGAGAGAAGACAATAAATATACCAATTGGACCTCCGGCTCGTACCAAACGACCAACTTAAGAGAGTCGTATATCTATCTAATGGCCCTCATCTGTCAGTTGAGGGACAAAGATTGTTCCAGGTTTTCAGAGGCATGGATGCCTCTATCTTACACAGTGGCCATTTCTGGGAGATATTTCAACTAGGGAAACATAATTTCAAAGCAGTTGAGCATATTCATACAACAGGATCAGATGTTGAAATAAGGAGAGACTCCATCCTTCTACATGGCTTTGTATTTACTGGATGTCATATGCACCAGGAATGTCTTTGTCGGCATGAACTTGAGTTGGCACACCTCAGAACTCCTAGTCCACATTTACTTGGGCATTTTCTGGGAGAACAGGTACAAAAAATCATACTCCCTTATCTGTGATGAATTCATTGTGCGCATACATTTTATTCTTTTCAAGAAATAGTGCCTAAGGCTATCGGCTGTGGAAAAAAGGTTATAACAAAGGTTAGCCACTGGTATCTGAATGAACGCGATACCTACATCAAGGTATTCAGGGCCACTGGAGCACCTCATCTCGTACCTGTGCATGTTCTTGATCGACTAGTAGTAGGGGATATATGCTACCAAACTATCCTACAAGGCTATAATGCTACTCTTGTGAAAGATAAGAAGCGGGCATTTATACCTTATGGATTCCATATAGGTTTATACCTAGTAAAATACATTGATCAAGCTAAGCAGGAAGGACTAAGCCAATTGGAGTTTTGATTCCAGACCGGACTTTTCCGCAAGCATGCCCCAAAGGGTCTAGTATTGAAACATGCATAGCAAGTGTTGTCCTATTTGCCTTATGCCCATGACAAGTACGAAGATGAGGTGTTCACCGAAAATGCTCAGGATTGGGATGAAGCCATTGCAAAGATGTTCGACCCTAATATGACCAGGTTCAAAGCCATGAGATTGGATGAACAGGAAACAATCCTAGAACAATCAGCTCAAGGGGCCCTTAGGACCAGGGAAGAAATTATAGCTGCCAAAGTAGTAGAAGCCCCCCAGGTAGTGGTCGAAACAGTAGAGATTCCTTGGGAAACCCCAATGCAATATAAGAGTTCCCCTGAGGCTCATGACATGCATGAGAGGGGGTTACTTATGTTATAACATGGGCAGTGGATAATTGATCAGTTGAAAGATGACTCGGACATCCTAAACATGGAAAGGATTTCTAAAGATAATCCGGATAGAAGCCAGACGGGCCCAAGCAGCCCTGAATTCATAGATCTCGATCAAATTACTAGGTTAGACGACCCTAAGCTCACAATGCCACCGACAGGTGTTTCGACTCAGCCATGTATTGTCGAAGCATCGTAGAGGACCGATGCATCAAACCCCTTAAGTGAGTTGATAAAGATATATGACAATGATGAGAGCCCAGAAGTATCTCTTGTGAGTCCTTTTCATATTGAAGAAGAAAGGGGACCAAAGAAGACATCTTCCCATGTTCTCGACGTTCAAATTCATGAGGTTCCACAAAAATAACAAGAAGTCGAGAGTGTCCTAAACACTAAGTTGCCCAATGCACCGGAGACCCAAGAAAACATTCTAAAGGATGAGCTAGGGTCAGACAAGCCAAGGTTGGATGAGCCAAAGGAACAAGCCCCACAGTAGGAAATTGGCATCTCAACGGTCGATGAAAAATTAAGTACCGAGACTATCCCCAACAC
The DNA here is from genome assembly GCA_032191745.1 of Picea mariana. NCBI lineage: Eukaryota > Viridiplantae > Streptophyta > Pinopsida > Pinales > Pinaceae > Picea > Picea mariana. Next base: position 132,060 of record JASDQU010012722.1, on the reverse strand, counting down.
CTTTATTTCAATTGATACTCAAAACCTCGATGAGCGACAGACAAAAGCCAGGCCTTCGGAGCACAATGAGGAAGTTCAAGAACCCAATCTTGAACAAGTATATACCATCAAGAGCCTGGGGAATACACTCACCTGGGGAGATCAGCAAATCCCCGAACCTGTGGACGAAGTAGCTGACATACATGCCATAGCTTACGATCGAAAAAGGAAGGCTATCCTCCAATGGACCACCAAGAAGAGGAGGATCACTTTAGATCGCTCCATCTTCATCACTACAGAGGAACATCTGATCAACACAAAGCATGCTAAAGCATCCGAACTCATCAGCACAGGGATGTAAATCACATATGCCACCCTAGACAGAGCTAAAAGAGATGAAGAGCAGTTGGTCGTTGCCCTGAAGGAACTAGAACATTTGCACCATTTCGAGAAATACTATCAGGACACCATACAGGTCGCGGTGTACCTAAGGAGCGAATTCAAGGAGGCCTACAAAAGGTTCACAGATGAATGACACCTATTCACTGCAAGGATATCCGAGCTCTAGGAAGATACCCTCATGGCACTTGCGACATGCAAAGATATGGAGTGGTGGTACGAGAAAGCGTAACAGGCTGTGGAAAGAATCGAGTATATTAGCATGGTGAAAAAGGTCTAAGATGCTAAAGAGAACGACATCCGGGTGTTAAGAGAAAGAAACATTGACCACATCAATAAATCAACCACGTATTGGGAAAAAATGGTGTGGGCGCCTCACCAGGAGATTCAAGAAAAATGGGCCAAGTGCGAGAAGAGATGCGTCAACAAGGAAATGAAGGATATCTGACTCCTTGAGTTTTGCATGCCCGACGAATTTTTATACTTTCTCGACATAGTCAAATCGCACACTGAGCAAGATTCATCATGGACCAAATAAATAGCAAAGGTGTTCGACACGACGCCAGGTCAGGTGCGACAGTTTATGGAACACGCGATCAAATCTTGGGCTATGCTGCAACAGTTAAGTGCCAGTATATTCAAGTATCGGGCACATGCAGTAGAGATAAGAGAGATTCACTCAGCCCTGATGGAACAACATACATTTCCATATGCCAACACCTGTGAGGATCTATTCATCAAGTGGTCGGAGTACGAGAGGAGTCACCCTCTTAAGTGATATCTTGAGATGACTCACAGAAAACTTATAGGAGAGAATGCCATGTGGAGAATTTTGTTTTTCTTATATGCACTTTAGTTGTTATTTCAGTTAAATTTATGTTATAAATAAGAGCATTGACCGATTAGTTAAGGCTCGATGGTTGTTCCAAGAAAATCTCATTTCTAGTTTTGTTAAGAACTATTTCGAATCTTCCTTTAATTGAGAAGTCCTTTTCGACCAGACACAAGTTTATGTTTTCATCAAATGCGTGTATGATTGGATGTGGAGAAGAATTATTTCCTATTTTTTCTCATGAATGTATGCAGTGACGAGTAAGAGCTAGTAAATCTATTGATAAGTTATCTGATGTAATGTTTTATAGTTATTTCTTTAATGATGAAAATGAATCTTTGTGTTATTACGTGATTGATGATTAGAGATTGAGTGAATTATTTTACTTGTCGTCATTTATCACATGCATGTTTTCTTCTGATAATTTGTATCTCAATCAGTAAGTGGATTATTCACATGGTTAACGTATTAGTACTAGGCCTGTGGTAGACGATCATTGTCTGCATGCTAGAGTAAAGGGTTATCCCAAGCTCACCCCCTTCTCCAGTAGTTTAGTTCGTTCCCACCTTGTTACCTAGTTGGTTTATACCAGCTTTATCTTATATCAGTCCTACCTAAGAGAAAACACAAAAAGGAGAACATTTGAATAGGAGGAGAAAGCCTTCGCAAGAAAACGTAAAGCCCATCGATTATTTTGGCCGGATCACAAGATCTGGAGAACCATTCCACCATTAAACGTTGCAGAGTCTAATTGGGCCTCGATGGCAGGTTTGGTTCCTTTTGTTGAGTTAAAGGGATTTAGTCCCCATCAATTTGGGAAAATTTGATTTTTCACGTGGTAGCCTATGATTGGCCCACGTGGTGCCTAGTCAACTGTACGTTCAGTGTCACTTCAATTGTACATTCTACCACGTCAATTGTCCTGATGTAATTCCATGTCATTTGTATGGTATTCCACGTCAATTGTATGGTCTTCCACGTCCGGTGTACGATCTTACACGTAATTTGTATAGTCTCCCATGCCAGTTGTCTTGTTGTACTTCCATGTCAGATGTACGATATACCATGTCAACTGTATGTCATTCCATGTCAGTTGTCATGTTGTACTACTACGTCAATTTTCCTATTATATTTCTACGTCATTGGTACATTCTTCCATGTCAGTTGTACGTTCTTCCATGTCATCGCCCCAGTCAGCCACCGTACATCCCTGTCAGCTGAAACATCACTGCCACCTTGACTTTTTGACATCATCATCGTACTACCATGTCAGTTGACACATTATCTCCATACTTCCATGTCAATTGTCTAGTTAGTGTCATGTCAGCATCGTACTCCACCTGGCACATCTTTACTGGTCCATTTGGACCCCTGAAAATGCCAAAAATAGGTGACGCGTGGAAGCCTGTGGTGTTGCCACATCATCTTGCTGACATCACCAGTACACATGTCATTCTGCAATGCTTCCATCTTAGTATGTTGACATCATCATTGTACATATTTTACAAGATTCACCTATTTTCTAAAAAATTCAAATGGCCATAACATTTTCATCCAGACTTTGTTTGAGGAGTTGTTTGAATCGTTGGAAAGAACTCATCGAGCTCTTCAACTTGGTGCTATTTTCGTCGAATTCTTGGCACTTTCAATTTTTTCCATTTTTTTTTTCATCTGAGGAGGAGCCAGCCTCCAACTACATAGACTTTGGTATGGGCTTCTTGCTTGGTGTACCACGAATTTTAGGGTGAAGATTCCAACATTTTCTGCTCCAGTGACTACTCATTTGGTTGTGAGTGAAAAAGTTGCATGACTTCATGTCTGTCTCACTTTCAATGTAAAATTTTTTTCTCTTCAATAAGTTTGCAAAATTCTTGTTATCCCAAGATAGTGTTGGTGGTGATATCAGCTCTTTTCTTGAAGAATCCTTTGCTTCTGCTATTGTTGAGAATTCTCTTTCACCATACCCCAATCTTACATATTAGGGTCATCCTTCAACCTCCAGTGGTTGAATGATGCCTTGCCCATCAATACCAAGACCTCCTCCTTTACACCCCATCTTCCTTAGAAACTTCGGGCCAATGACCATGGTGTTCCTTTTGAAAGAACCAAAAGAGGAATCATCATTAATAAGGGAAGGAATTGAACATGGAGAATTCTCTACCTCCATTGTTGTTTGTGACACTTGGACATCTTCCTAAATTTTTCCCAACTGCTCCTCATGTTTGGATGAAGTTGTAGATGAGGTTGTTAGGAAACCACCTTGGTTACCTGGTGCCTGGAGAGAATTCTTTATTATCTAACAATATGTGCAACTATCAAAATTTTCATGAAAAGAACCATAACTAGTATACCTGCCATGGCCACAAGTTGGATTGATCTTGGAGGGACTTTTTTCCTCCTCTATAGTGGAACATTCTCCAACTTTCTACTCCACATTCGTCTCTAACGTGAGTCTCAATTTTTTATTCTCATATTCTTAAACTTATAGGAGCCTTCTGAGCTATGCATTCTCCGCTTGAATGCATTGGTCGATTTCTTCAAGCTCTTTGAGCCATGCATTCTTTGATGTTTTTCCCATCTTGTCTTCAACGCCTGCAATCCCTGTCACTCTGATACCACTTGATCTGAAACTGAGGTGACACTGATACCAAATTTGATTTGGTTCTAGGACACTTAACAAAGGTCAAATTTGTAATGGTGGATCTATTGAACTTGATTGCATCAAAGGTGGAAAGATGTTGAGAATTCTCTTTCACCATACACCAATCCTACATGTTAGGGTCATCCTTCAACCTCCAGTGGTTGAATGATGCCTTTTCCATCAATACCAATATATCCTCTTTCATACCCCATATTCCTTAGCAACTTTAGGCCAATGACATTGGTGTTCCTTTTGAAATCACCAAAAGAGGCATCATCATTAATAAGGGAGGGATTTAACATGGAGAATTATCTACCTCCATTGTTTTTTTTCACACTTGGCCATCTTCCTGAAGTTTTCCCAACTGCTCCTCCTGTTTGGATGAATTGTAGATGAGGTGTTCACAGAAAATGCTCAGGATTGGGATGAAGCCATTACAAAGATGTTCGGCCCTAATATGACCAGGTTCAAAGCCATGAGACTGGATGAATAGGCAACAATCCTAGAACAATCAGCTCAAGGGGCCCTTAGGACCAGGGAAGAAATTATAGCGGCCAAAGTAGTAGAATCCCCCCAGGTAGTGGTGCAAACAATAGAGATTCCTTGGGAAACCCCAATGCAATATAGAAGTTCCCCTGAGGCTCATGACATGCATGAAAGGGGGTTACTTATGTTAGAACATGCGCAGTGGATAATTGATCAGTGGAAAGATGACTCGGATATCCTAAACATGGAAATGCTTTCTAAAGATAATCCGGATAGAAGCCAGACGGGCCCAAGCAGCCCTGAATTCATAGATCTCGATGACATTACTAGGTTAGAAGACCCTGAGCTCACAATGCCACCGACAGGTGTTTCGACTCAGCCAGGTATTTTTGAAGCATCGCAGAGGACCGATGCATCAAATCCCTTAAGCAAGTTGATAAATATATATGACAATGATGAGAGCCCAGAAGTATCTCTTGTGAGTCCTTTTCATATTGAAGAAGAAAGGGGACCAAAGAAGACATCTTCCCATTTTCTCGACGTTCAAATTCATGAGGTTCCACAAAAATAACAAGAAGTCGAGAGTGTCCTAAACACTAAGATTCCCAATGCACCGGAGACCCAAGCAAACAGTCTAAAGGATGAGCTAGGGTCAGACAAGCCAAGGTCGGACGAGCCAAAGGAACAAGCCCCACAGCAGGAAATTGGCATCTCAATGGCTGATGAACAATTAAGTACCGAGACTATCCCCAACGCCTTTATTTCAATTGATACTCAAAACCTCGATGAGTGATAGACAGATGCCAGGCCTTCGGAGCACAATGAGGAAGTTCAAGAACCCAATCTTGAACAAGTATATACCATCAAGAGTCTGGGGAATACACTCACCTGGGGAGATCAGCAAATCCCCAAACCTTTGGATGAAGTAGCTGACATACATGCCATAGCTTACGATCAAAAAAGGAAGGCTATCGTCCAACGGACCACCAATAAGAGGAGGATCACTTTAGATCGCTCCATATTCATCACTACAGAGGAACATCTGATCAACACAAAGCATGTTAAGACATCTGAACTCATCGGCACAGGGATGGAAATCACATATGCCACCCTGGACAGAGCTAAAAGAGATGAAGAGGAGTTGGTCGCTGCCCTGAAGGAACTAGAACATTTGCACCATTTCAAGAAATACTATCAGGACACCATACAGGTCGCGGTGTACCTAAGGAGTGAATTCAAGGAGGCCTACAAAAGGTTCACAGATGAATGACACCTATTCACTGCAAGGATATCTGAGCTCTAGGAAGATACCCTCATGGCACTTGCGACATGCAAAGATATGGAGCGGTGGTACGAGAAAGCGTAACAAGCCGTGGAAAAAGGTCTAAGATGATAAAGAGAACGACATCCGGGTGTTAAGAGAAAGAAACATTGACCACATCAATAAATCAACTGCGTATTGGGAAAAAATGGTGTGGGAGCCTCACCAGGAGATTCAAGAAAAATGGGCCAAGTGCGAGAAGAGATGGGTCAACAAGGAAATGAAGGATATCTGACTCCTTGAGTTTGGCATTCCTGACGAATTTGTAGACTTTCTCGATATATTCAAATCGCACACCGAGCAATATTCATCATGGGCCAAAGAAATAGCAAAGGTGTTCGACACGACGCCAGGTCAGGTGCGACAGTTTATGGAACACGCGATCAAATCTTGGGCTATGTTGCAACAGTTAAGTGCCAGTATATTCAAGTATCGGGCACATGGAGTAGATATAAGAGAGATTCACTCAGCCCTGATGGAACAACATAGATTCCCATATGCCAACACCTGTGAGGATCTGTTCATCAAGTGGTCGGAGTACGAGAGGAGTCACCCTCTTAAGTGATATCTTGAGATGAATCACAGAAAACCCATAGGAGAGAACGCCATGTGGAGAATTTTGTTTTTCTTATATGCACTTTAGTTGTTATTTCAGTTAAATTTATGGTATAAATAAGAGCATCGACCGATTAGTTAAGGGTCGATGGTTGTTCCAAGAAAATCTCATTTCTAGTTTTGTTAAGAACTATTTCGAAGATTCCTTTAATTGAGAAGTCCTTTTTGACCAGACACAAGTTTATGCTTTCATCAAATGCGTGTATGATTGGATGTGGAGAAGAATTATTTCCTATTTTTTCTCATGAATGTATGCAGTGACAAGTAAGAGCTAGTAAATCTATTGATAAGTTATCTGATGCAATGTTTTATATTTCTTTCTTTAATGATGAAAATGAATCTTTGTGTTATTATTTGATTGATGATTAGAGATTGAGTGAATTATTTTACTTGTCGTCATTTATCACATGCATGTTTTCTTCTGATAATTTGTATCTCAATCAGTAATTGGATTATTCACATGGTTAACGTATTAGTACTAGGCCTATGGTAGACGATCATTGTCTACATGCTAAAGTAAAGGGTTATCCCAAGCTCATCCCCTTCTCCAGTAGTTTAGTTCGTTCCCACCTTGTTACCTAGTTGGTTTATACCAACTTTTTCTTATATCAGCCCTACCTAAGAGAAAACACAAAAAAGAGAACGTCTGAATAGGAGGAGAAAGCCTTCGCAAGAAAACGTAAATCCCATCGATTATTTTGGTCGAATCACAAGATCTGGAGAACCATTCCACCATTAAACGTTGTAGAGTCTAATTGGGCCTCGATGGCAGGTTTGGTTCCTTTTGTTGAGTTAAAGGGATTTAGTCCCCATCAATTTGGGAAAATTTGATTTTCCGCGTGGTAGCCTATGATTGGCCCACGTGGTGCCTAGTCAACTGTACGATCATTGTCACTTCAGTTGTACATTCTGCCACGTCAATTGTCCTGATGTAATTCCATGTCATTTGTATGGTATTCCACGTTAGTTGTATGGTCTGCCACATCCGGTGTACGATCTTACACGTAATTTATACAGTCTCCCATGCCAGTTGTCTTGTTGTACTTCCATGTCAGATGTACGATATACCATGTCAACTGTATGGTATTCCACGTCAGTTGTCATGTTGTACTACTACGTCAATTGTCCTATTATATTTCTACGTCATTGGTACATTCTTCCATGTGAGTTGTACGTTCTTCCATGTCATCGCCCCAGTCAGCCACCGTACAGCCCTGCCAGCTGACACTTCATTGCCACCTTGACTTGTTGACATCATCATCGTACTACCATGTCAGTTGACACATTATCTCCATACTTCCATGTCAATTGTCTAGTTAGTGTCATGTCAGCATCGTACTTCCATGTGGCACATTTTTACTGGTCCATTTGGACCCCTGAAAATTCCAAAAATAGGTGACGCGTGGAAGCCTGTGGTGTTTCCACATCATCTTGCTGATGTCACCAGTACACATGTCATTCTGCAATGCTTCCATCTTAGTATGTTGACATCATCATTGTACAGATTTTACAAGATTCACCTATTTTCTAAAAACTTCAAATGGCCATAACATTTTCATCCAGACTTTGTTTGAGGCGTTGTTTGAATCGTTGGAAAGAACTTATCGAGCTCTTCAACTTGGTGCTATTTTCATCGAATTCTTGGAACTTTTATTTTTTTCCATTTTTTTTTTCATCTGAGGAGGAGCCAGCCTCCAACTACATAGACTTTGGTATGGGCTTCTTACTTGGTGTACCACAAATTTTAGGGTGAAGCTTCCAACATTTTCTGCTTCAGTGACTACTCATTTGGTTGTGAGTGAAAAAGTTGCAAGACTTCATGTCTGTCTCACTTTCAATGTAAATTTTTTTTCTCTTCAAGAAGTTTGCAAAATTCTTGTTATCCCAAGATAGTGTTGGTGGTGATATCAGCTCTTTTCTTGAAGAATCCTTTGCTTCTGCTATTGTTGAGCATTCTCTTTCACCATACCCCAATCTTACATATTAGGGTCATCCTTCAACCTCCAGTGGTTGAATGATGCCTTGCCCATCAATACCAAGACCTCCTCCTTTATACCCCATCTTCCTTAGAAACTTCGGGCCAATGACCTTGGTGTTCTTTTTGAAAGAACCAAAAGAGGAATCATAATTAATAAGGGAAGGAATTGAACATGGAGAATTCTCTACCTCCATTGTTGTTTGTGACACTTGGACATCTTCCTAAATTTTTCCCAATTGCTCCTCATGTTTGGATGAAGTTGTAGATGAGGTTGTTAGGAAACCACCTTGGTTACCTGGTGCCTGGAGAGAATTCTTTATTATCTAACAATATGTGCAGCTATCAACATTTTCATGAAAAGAACCATAACTAGTATACCTGCCATGGCCACAAGTTGGCTTGATCTTGGAGGGACTTTTTTCCTCCTCTGTAGTGGAACATTCTCTAACTTTCTACTCCACATTCTTCTCTAACATGAGTCTCAATTTTTTATTCTCATATTCTTCAACTTATAGAATCCTTTTGAGCTCTGCATTCTCCGCTTGAATGCATTGGTCGATTTCTTCAAGCTCTTTGAGCCATGCATTCTTTGATGTTTTTCCCATCTTGTATTCAATGCGTGCAATCCCTGTCACTCTGATACCACTTGATCTGAAACCGAGGTGACACTGATACCAAATTTGATTTGGTTCTAGGCCACTTAACAAAGGTCAAATTTGTAATGGTGGATCTATTGAACTTGATTGCATCAAAGGTGGAAAGATGTTGAGAATTCTCTTTCACCATACACCAATCCTACATATTAGGGTCATCCTTCAACCTTCAGTGGTTGAATGATGCCTTTTCCATCAATACCAATATATCCTCTTTCATACCCCATATTCCTTAGCAACTTCAGGCCAATGACCTTGGTGTTCCTTTTGAAATCACCAAAAGAGGCATCATCATTAATAAGGGAGGGAATTTAACATGGAGAATTATCTACCTCCATTGTTTTTTTTCACACTTGGCCATCTTCCTGAAGTTTTCCCAACTGCTCCTCCTATTTGGATGAATTGTAGATGAGGTTGTTAGGAAAACACCCTGGTTACCTGGTCCTTGGAGAGAATCCTCTATTATCTGACAATATGTGCAGCTATCAACATTTTCATGACAAGAACCATAACTAGTATACCTGCCATGGCCACAAGTTTGCTTGATCTTGGAGGGAATTTTTGCCTCCTCTGTAGTGGAACATTCTCCAACTTTATCCTCAATATTCTTCTCTAACATGAGTCTCAATGTTTTATTCTCATCTTCCTCAACTTGTAGAAGCCTTTTGAGCTCTGCATTCTCCGCTTGAATGTATTGGTTGATTTCTTCAAGCTCTTTGAGCCATGCATTCTTCGATGTTTTTCCCATATTGTCTTCAACACCTACAATCCATGTCACTCTGACACCACTTGATCTGAAATCAAGGTGACATTGATACCAAATTTGATTTGGTTCTAGGCCACTAAATAAAGGTCAAATTTATAATTTTGGATCCATTGAAATTGATTGCATCAAAGGTGGAAAGATGTACTTATGAAGGCTTAAATATTAGCTTGGTGAATATTTTGTTAGTTTCATAATCCATTATTGAATGCATTTAATAATCATAATTGCGGAAATAAAAAAATGCATAAGAAAACATGAGACAAGAGATCATAGAGTTGTTAACAGAGTTCACCAAGACATCATGGCTATGTCTCTGGATCTGCTTGGAATACAAATCGCTTTATTGTCCTTCCCAAAGGGATGAAACCTTCTCACAAAACGTGGCACGTGATCCTTATAGGGTTGAAACCCAAAGAAGCCTTAAGGCTCTCACATAAGTGACATTTCTTCAGACACTAGAAGGACTACATTTGATGTCTCTCTCCACCAAGGGATGATCCATAAAGGATTCATCCAAAGATGAAACCTAGAGTTTTCATAAGGATTTTATATATTTTTCCTTAACTCCATAACTCAAGGAGACAAGATCCACAAATTTAGGATATAATAACAACTCAAGAAAAAAAATGAGAAAGCATCTCAACCAACTCATGAGGCCCTTAACGTCCTCCTTGAGAATAGGAAACCAATTGTGATAAAGTGAGGAAGAGTCCAAACCAACTCATGAGACCCTTAACTTCCTCCTTGAGACTAGGAAACTAATTTCCCCTTAAAATTAGGAAACTAATTTGTGAGTCAGATTCTCTTACAAAACTAATTTCTCATTTTTACAATTAAATGAATAATACGCGAGATTCTCAAACTCACTTCAAGAATTAATCGTTTTTCCAATTTGCATGAATAATACATGAGTTTCTCACTCAATTAAGTATTAATCATTTTTACATTTTAAATAAATCATTCATGAGTACTAATTATTATTTTCCACCTACCATCAATTAGTATTTTAATGATTTTCTTCATGGTGTGAAAAGTAATGATTCCTTGTGTGGAGATCCTCGTGGATCAACTATGCTTCATATTGCAACATAAACCAATTATTGTAACATTCATAATTATTGTGTAGTGATCACATAGAAGACAAATCTAGTCTAACAAACATCAAGAGAGTATCCATGATCAATCACATAAAAGATGAGCAAAAACAGTAGTTAATGTGGTTCACCCAACTTTGGGCTGCATCCACAACAAATGGCTTCTTTATTATTTTTTCTATAATTTTATCAGGCTTGCACACTGTGCTTACAAAAGATACATCATGTTATCTTCCCTTCATATTGCCTAGCCAATTTGCATTGAAAGCCTCTCTCTGCAACTTCTCCCTAACATTCAGACATAGAATCTTTCATTCTCATCCTATTATATTTCTCTTCTTACAAACCAGTATCTAATCATAGAACATAGAACTTCATCCCGGTCGAATCTCTCATAGAACTCTCAACATATTGGAACCCTATTCTCCAAACTCATTAGATATTTATACATGAATTATAGGGCTTAAAACCCTACTTTGCTCACCCCAAAACCCTATTACAACTCATGAAAACTCATGTTGACTCACTGATTGGGATTTTTTTCCTTCTTTTATGTATGCATGTTAATTTTTCCTTCTCGACAATTGATCTTCCTACTTTTGTGTGTCTTTTTTATTTTCACATGTCGAACTGTTATCCTTCCTTTTCGCATGCTTTCTTCTCTTGATTTATTCTCCTACTTTATTCTTCTATTTTATTCTTCTGCCAACTATGTTCTTACTATGCACTGTACTCCTAAATGTTCCTCCACTACTCACTCTCGAGCCTGAATGTGCCTTTATTGTGCACCATTCTCCTACCTTGTCTTATTTCTTATTTTGTTGCATATTCCTTCATACTTAGTATTTTTATGACAAATGAATCCAAAATTCTTGTAAGCTTAATCCAAAATTTTTGTCCAACAGGCCCCCAACACTCACTTGTGGCTCTTCCCGAGCCACTCATTCATGTTCCATGTTTCTTCGTGACTCTATGAATTTTTTGGAGGTCTCCTTTACTATCACAACATCCTTTATTATTTCTGCCTCTATTTGCAAAATTTCTTCTACACCCTGTGAAATCAAGGTCGTGAGCTTCTCTTCTATGTCGTTCACTACTTGCTTCATGTTTCACTGCATAGTTGAAAGTTTTCCTATCACCCTTAGTGCCTCATATTCCAATGGCCCGAATTGCTACTGAAGGATATTTGTTTGGTACCATAATTTTTCAATTTCATCATATGACTCCCTTTGTGCCAAAATAGTCATCATTCCTTCAGTAGGTGGGAGAGTGTTTATGCTCTTCGAAGCCTTCTGTGCATTTTCTTATGCATCCCTCAATATAGCTTCCATGGCCTTCATTTCTGGATCCTCCACTAGATTGTTCCAGATCTTTGCACTTTCCTCACAGAGCTTTGCGCATTCCCCCTCTAGCTTCTTGATATTTTCTACTGTTGTCATCATTAATCTCTCTCTTCTTTTCCTTTCTTCTAGTGGTGTTCCTAGTGTTATGCGCAATTGCAAGTCCTCAATTTTTCTGCAGAAGTCTTTGATGACTATGCTTGTCCTGGAGACCTGTTCCTCCATGGTGGCATCTGTTACTAATGGTACATATGGAATTTCCTTATACAACTTGTGGATGGTCTATTGTGTCTTATGCACCATTTCTTGGATTTGTCCTTCTCTTTTAAAGATTTCTTTTCTCTTTCCTCGGCCTCATTCTTTTCCTTCATCGCTCCTTCCAATTTTCCTTCAATTTTGCTCTTTTCCTGTAGAGAAATTACATATTTTTGTTGCAATTGAGCCCTTTCATCCATCACTTTGGTCATTTCTTTGTTTTCTTCATCTGCATAGAGACTAATCTCATGAAAAATACCTACTTTCAAGCTATGAAGTATGTGTATAGGCATCGGTGACACCGATATGTTCAGGTGGCTCGGTGTTTTCATTTGTTCCTGCAGTTTGGGCATTGGGAAATCGACTGCATCTATATCGATTTGTAATCTTTTTAACCCATCTCCTGCAGGGGTGGATTGGTAGTCTGTGCTTCCTCAACCATACTTGTGGATGGTCCTTCACCTAATCTATTCTCCGGTGTTATCTTGGATACTTCCAAGAGTTTTCGCTCTTGTGTTAACTTTTCCTACACTTGTTGATGCAGTTCTTCTTATTTCTTTGTTGCTTCCTTGAAGGTATCCTATGTAGCATCCCTTACTTGGTAGTTAATTTGGTCCATGTTGTCAGTAGTCATATTATAGACAAGTAGTTCCATGTGTGCTTTCGTCTTTTTGCACGCACCTCTTGTTGGACCCTTCCCCTTGTATTTTTGTTTTACTCCTATTGTGGGGACTAGTTTTTTCTATGGTTATGTTGATACTTCTGGTGTATTTCCTGCACCATTTTTCTGGTCATTTTCTTTCCCCTCGTCTATTTCTTTTTCATCCCTATTCTTCTTCCTCTTCCACGATTAGGCATACATCATATGATGTTAATTTGTAGTTGGTAGGAAGCCACTTGCGCAAGGTCCCTTTTTGCTTGAATGTACATATCACACAATATCCTAGTATGTTTCTACCATCTGGGTTATGATGCACGATGTATGTTATATGATGTACCTAATCACGTCAAAATAGACATAGAATGTAACATTGTTATATGTTTGTCTCCATTTGTTTGTTGTATGTCATAAGTTGGCATATCATGCAACTACATTACCTTTTGATGCAGAAGCATCACTTCACCTCAAAAAATGTGCCAGTGCATCAACGAGCCAGCGCATCAATGCACATGGAGGAACAAGTTCCAAAGGAAGAGAGGTGCCAACCCTCTCATTTTGACCCCAAATTTAAAAATTTTAATGTAATTGAATGGAATTAAATGTTGTAAGGCTTAAGGAAAGCCGATCCATGTGCCTTTATACATGCTTCATGTGAAGTCATCTTTAATGGATGACAGGTAGATATGCTTAGTTATGATGCGGACTAGTTGTCCATTGATTGTAATTGAATGCAATTCAATGTGAGTAGGTAGCTGGAGGGGAGGCTCAAGGAGCCCCTCTTTTGTAAAAATATCTTGTATCAAAATTCATAGGGAGAATTAGTAAGTTGTTGATGAGAAAGAGAGAGAGAGATCAAGAGAGGAGAGGAGAGAAAGTGTTGAAGACTCTATTGCGTCCCAACCTTTGTAAATCTTTGTACAAAAGCATTCAGATATAATACAAAATCATATTTTCCTCCATATGAGGTTTCTATGTTTTTATGTGTGATGAGTGCTCATTTTATGAATGTTTTATATGTTTATTTATGGATGTTGTAGATGTGCAAGTAGGCTACATTTGCAGGTTTAGATAGACTTCTCTATATTTGTGAATTTTTTAGTGTTCTGGGATCTTAGGCTTGTGCAAGGAGTTCACACCAGAGTGATTGAAAACTCTGTGAAGCTAGTGCAAGGAATGCACTTGAACTCTGTTTCGAGTTCAGAAAGAGAATTCTAGGTGGGCACACTAGAACAATTCGTAAAGCTCAGAAGGAGTAGTGCAAGGACTACACAACAGAGTTGTTAAACACTCTGAGAGTGAGCGCAAGGAGTGTGCCTACACTCATAATAGTGTAAAATCTCATAAGGAATATTGTGCAAGTGAAAGAACACTAGAGTTATTGAACACTCTAAAGAAATACATACCATAGTTACTGAATACTCTGAGGGCTCTACAAGGAGTGAATTAAGTGAGTATAAGGAGTGCATGGGAACTCTATCTCGAGTTCTGTGAGAAGGTTTCCAAGAGGGCACACTGGAAGGAAAATCTCAGGAGGAGCAGTGAAATTTTTCACAAAGAGCGCAAGGAATGTGTGATTGAACTTTTAGATTTCAGGTTTTAGGAGGTGAAGTCATGCAATGAATGCACGAAACGAACACATCGTTGAAGTGTTGGTAGGAGCTCAGAAGGAAGAGAGAAGTCAGTGAGGATAATGTTGAAGGAACACTCTTAAAGTGTTCATGAAGCTCAGGAGGACGAGCGAAGAAGTGCTAGGAGGGAACAAGAGATCATTTGAAGATAAAAAAGGGTCAATACCCTTAGAAGTTTGAGAAAGTGTAATCTTAGGAGAGATAATGAAAATTATGCACAGAGTCTCTACAAAGAGTGTAGAAGGAGAAACAAGTCTAAGTCCCAGACTATGGAAGTAGCGTAGATGTATCCTAGAGCCTAAGACCATTCAAGTTGGAAAATATCAGGAGGAGTAGCGTTTTCCCCAAGAACGCAAGAAGAGGCCAAGCAGACATCCTTGCAGGAGAGAAACATTAAAAGGGTTGAGCCCCTTTGAATTTTAAATCCTTTCAAGATCAAGAGGTGCAGTGCAAGCCAAGGCCAAGAAGACAGCCTTGCAGGAGAAAGGTTTGAAGGCTAATCCTTCGAAGATTTGAGAAAATCCTTCATCAAAAGGGAAAGTGCAGCAGAAGAGAGGAGAAGTTATAACAAATATCAAATAGGTTGTTAGAAGAAATATGAGTCGTCGGATGGGATGTTAGAAGAAATCTGAACCATTAGATTAGAGTCCATGAAGAAGAAGGAGAACGCATGGAGGATAATAGATCCAAACCATTGGATCTAGGCACAAGGATCGAAAGTCGTCTGATTCAGATAAGTTGTTCAAGGTTTAACCCTTTACACCCTTTAAAATTAATTAGTTCATAGGTTTTTCAAGTTTTTGCATTGAAGGAAACAGGATCCCCAAATTCCTGGGATCCATAATAAATTGGGACCATCCATTTGAGAGGGACGCATATCAATAGATTGGAGGAGGTCTGGAGCCTCAGTGCTTTGGGAGAACAAGTGCACAGGGAGTACAGAGTTAGGAATACCCAAATCTCTGAAGTCCCGGAGCCCATCGGAGTTGTTGAAGAAGAGGGACAAGTGTCAGCAGATCCCTTAGTCTGGAGACATAGTACTCCAGAGGGTTTGTGAAAGTGGATAATTTGGGAGAGAATTTGTTGAATCCCAGGAGAAAATATGCTTTGTTGGACGAGAGACCATGTGTCAGAAAATCTAGGAGTCTGAAGGTCTTGTACTCCGGAGGAATTGGAGCGCATGTGCTAAGGGTTGCAAGTCTCTTGAAGCTCTAAAATCCTGAGCACATCATATTTGTTGGTGCATAGTACACGTGTCAGTGGATCGTTGAGTCCAAAATACTAGCCATCTGGGAGAAAAAAGGTTATGAGGGGTCAAATCCCCAGAGTTTCGAACAACGGATCTCATCTCCACCATTGATCTTAGTGGACAGGTGTCACCGGATCTAGCACTCTAAAGGAAAGTTTGAAAGAAGCATTTGAGGTCGATAATGCTTGCAGGTCATATTTCATCTAAGCCATCCATCGAAAGAGATGCATGGAGTGTATATCCAAGCTCCATTAGTTCGAGGTTCAAAGGAAGTAGAGTGCAGCAAGTGAAGGGCTTCTAAACTCTCGAAGGTCGGAGTCCATCAAAACCGTTCATTGAAGGAGAACACATGGTGAAAGATCCATAGTTTGGGGATGTGGCACTTTGGCATATTTGATTCATCATGCAGACTGGAAGAAATTTCTTGAAATCGTCAATCAAGAATGGACACGTGGAGGACAGAGAATATTTACAGCATTTTGGCATCGAGATACATGAGAGGTTGTATCACATCGATGACCAAAGAAAATCGTTGAAGCTAAATCCCCGTGGAAATTTAGAGACGTCGATCTCGATGCCTATTGAGGACCATTGATCTTGCTACATGTTGGTAGACAGTTCGTAGGTTGTGCATTCGACGGAGTTGAGGGTTAATAAAGGTAGATATCATCGAAGCTCGAGCACTGAAATAGCGTGTTGCTGGTTAACGCCTGATCACAACCCTCGGTCACGTGAGGAGTTGGCCATAGAAAAGGGGCTAGGGGCCTGAAATTGATTTTTAAGAATCAAAGTGTCTTAGTAAGAGCCCATGGGTTCATTATTGGACCTGCACATGGAAAATTAAGGACATGTGTTTGATGGATAATGGGGGCTCAGCAAGGCTTGAAGAGTCGATTCGGCTCCCGATTATGAATGATCCTAGACCGGGAGCTCGCACTGACCCTAGGAGAGGGTGGGATTTGCATTACCTTTGTTGTTTTTTCTCATACGTTGGTAATAACACGGTTCCTTCCATCCTACTAATGCAATCAAAATAAGAAACCAATAATAATGAAACTGTGTGCCTTTCTCCTATGCTTCTACGTAATCTATCAAAAACTGATTCACCAAAAATGTGGCCCAATTCATTTGGACCTCCTCTACGCATTTTCATGTGGTTTTGATTACTACAACTGACACTTCATCCTTGTGGAATTTCCTCAACAATTTGCAAGCCAACACCTGCATTGCAAAGAACATAGAATCGTCGCTTATGCTCACAACATCTAACCCCCTCTTTCCTTTAAAGGTGTTAAACTTCTCCTTCATGGATTCTGATTGTGCTTTATCCCTTGATTTGTTGGTGAACAATTTGGTCGTATCCTCTCCTACTTTTGGTAACCCTGTGATCCACACAATTAATTGGTTATCAATTGATTCCATTGGGCCAAGCCACAACTTTCCTCCATGGACGCAATTGGGTAGTAACTTGACATAGGCGTTGATTTCCAGGCTACTTCCAAAGTGGGGAATCTACAGTAGGTTCAATATCCCCGACTTCTCAAGTCTTTTTTCCCATGTCTTCGGTTCAAGCAATATTTATCCTATGCTCAGTATGCTCTTGGTGCACAAATACTTTTCCCTTGCCAGCTCAGGAAAATTCTTCTCATCTGTGATATCGTGATATGAAAACTTCAGGGTAGCAATCTTTCCTAGCATGTCCCCTTCAACACTTACACCAGGTGGGATTTTTGGTGTGGCCAATCGGTATTTTCCATCTGTAGGTACTTTAACTTGAGGCACGGTGTCTTTTCGTGGTGGTATATAGTCCCTATGAATATTTTCTTGTGAATTTGATTCTCCTGGTGTTTCCTCAAGCACTAGTGCAACTAGTGGTCTTTTGGGTTGCTTTCATGTTATGGCTGATGGTGCTCCATATTTCGGTGGTGTCATTGCTCCATGTGACAAGTTTCTTTTCTTGCTCTGTGTTTTTTCTGGTACAGCTACAACTCAGCTCTAAGTCGGCTTTAGTTCATTCTGGTTCACTCTATATGCTCATGGCTTTGATTAATTGTAAATAACCTTCTCCGTCATGCCCTTTGGCACTTTTATCACCCTTCAACAATTGTATACTTGCTTTTGCACCCAATGGAAATGTCGAATCTATTCAGAATTTTCCATTAATACTTTCCCTATTATGATATCAATTCCAATCCTCCACCAAGTTTTTCCTTGGATTTGTTAGTCTGTCTTGATCCTCAACAGTGCCTTTTATTTATGACTATGTGTCTCTAGTACGTATTGTTATTTATGGATTTTTAATTGGTGTTTTCGTGCTTTAATTCCCTTAATGGAATTTTCCCGCGCTAGAATTTTTCACTCACTTAGTTGACTTTACGTTGTTCCCTTTTTCTGTGCGATACTTCCTCCTATTTCCCTTTGTATTTATTTTATTTTCTTAATTTTCTACTTTTTATTTGTTTTTCTTCCTTTTTCTACTTTTTATTTGTTTTTCTATGTTTTACCTCCCTACTATAGTACAGTTACTAGGATACATGTGTTATGGCACAGTTCAAATTATTGCACTGGTGGTCAGCCATCTCTATAGGGTTTTAGCCAACTTCCATTCACTATTCATCCAAGGACTTCTCCATTCAATGTTTATAACTGCACGACACCTACCTCTGTCACATGTTGAATCACATAAGGTCCTAACCAATGCATTCAAAACTTTCCTGGATGTTTCATAAACTTACTATAATAAAGTAATTTTGAGTCCCCCACTTGAAACTTTTTCTGTTTAATGTGTCTATCATGCCATGCCTTCTTTCTTTCCTTCTGAACTTGTTGATGGATTCATGTGACAAACCGATCTTCCTCAAGCTATACCAAATGCAAAAATATCTCCTCCACTATGCCCGAGTCTGAAATATCAGTAATCATTGTAATGCACGGTATAGGTAGAATAAACTCTATTGGCATCACTTCTTTTTTCTCATAGACCAACCTAAATTGTGTCTTCCCTATCAACATTTTTCTTGTAGTCCTGTAGACCTATAAAACTACAAGAACTCTGAAGTCCCAATCATTTCTTCCTACATTGAAGATCTTTGTCAAGGCATTCTCCATAATTTTATTAAAATATTATACTATCCCATTGGCCTTAGGATGATACGGGGTACTCTTTTTATGATGAATTCGAAATTCCTCAGTCAATGTTGCAATTGGTCTATTCAATAAGTGTGTTCCTTGATCACTAAGTAGAATGCGCGGACACCTAAATTGTGTGACTACATTCTCAAATAGGAAGCACACAACACTCTTTGCGGTGCAGTCTATGACTAGTGTTTCTTTTACCCATATGGGTGAATACTTCTTCACAGTGATTATGTACCTTTCCCCTGATCTTCTTGTTGATGGGTTTATTGGTCCAACAAATTATATTTCCCATTTATCAAATTCTTTCAACGTAACTTGTGGGTGCAAAGGCATCTCATCCCTCCTGGATGGATTTCCCAACCTTTGACAAGCATCACATGCCTGGCAATATTATTTATCATCTTTATAAAGTGTGCGACACCAGAGCCATGTGCACAAAATATTTTCCGTGGTCACTTTACCTGCATAGTGTCCTCCTGCAATCCCTCCGTGCTCTTCTATGAGTATCATGAGCCTTTCATGTTCCATCACACAATGTCTCAATATTCCATCTGCACCTAACTTGTATAAGTTCCCTGCAATCAACTGATAATCTGTTGCTTTAACTAATAATTGCTTCTTCTCCACAAATGTCATGTTGAATGGGGTCATTCATGTACTGAGAAATTGTACGATGTTCGCGAAGTAGTCTTTCACCATTGTAACTACAAAGTTGTGCATCTGGTAAGTTGTCATCTAAATTCCCTGTATCTTCCCCTGATAGTATGTGTGATAAGTGATCAGGTCCTGCATTCAACTTCCTTGGTTTCACCACAACCTAAAAATCATATTCATGAAACATCAGTAACCACATGCATATCCTCCCCCCCAACATTGTCTTGTTCACTAAGTATTTTAATGCAAATTCGAATGTATACATCTTAAAGTGAGAACCCAAAAAATAATGCATGAACTTATGTAGCGCATATACCATTGATAATCCTTCCCATTCTATGGTAGTATAATTATTCTTTGTTATGGACAACTTCCTACTTGCAAAATAAATTGGGTGATCTATGTCTCCTTCCCCTGGTTGAGATAGTATTTCACCCAAAGTTATGGATGATACATATACATGAACATGGAACTCCTTGTTCCAATCTAGAAAGATTAAAATCGGTGTGGTCACTAGTTTTTTTTTTAAGGATTCCAAACCCTTCTGATAGTCATCATTCCATTGGAACTTCGCTTCCTTCTTCAGCAAATTCTCCATAGGTGTTGTGATATGCACATATCCTTTAATGAATTTCATGTAATACCCTGTGTGACCCAGAGTTTCCCTCAGCTACCTGACTGATGTAGGTGGTTGTAAATCTAGAATCACTGCTATATTGGCAGGATCCACTAATAAGCCATGCTTGCAGACCACACAGCCCAACAAAATGTCAAATGGCGCACAAAAAATACACTTATTCAAATTCATCAAAATCTAACATTGTCTACACCTGTCCATCATTAACCGGAGTACTTCTATGTGATCCTTCAGTAGGTTGAACACAGTCCAATCATCTAATTATGATTCAAGGAACTTATGGATAAATTCCTTAAAAGTTGCAACCACAACTCTTGAAAAAAATGTAGGGGCATTATTTAGTCCAAAAGGCATCACTGTGTACTGATAAATTCCCCACTTTGTTGAAAAAATAGTCTTGTACATGTCTTCTTGCACAATCTTTATCTGATTTTACCCTGAGAATCCATATGTGAAAGAATAAGTCTCTTTCCCACCTACATTCTCTAGTACCTCATCTATTAATGGTATGGGAAATGGGTCATGTAAACATGCATCATTCATCCTCCTCGGATCCACGCAAATCTTGATTCCTCTTGTTTTCTTGTTTTTCACTACCATTGGACTTATCCACTTTGATTCCACCATTGGTTCAATGATCCTTACATCCAATATCCAGTCTATTTCCACTTTCACCTTCTCTTTGTACTTCGGATTTAACCTATAACGTATTTTTCACACTAGTTTAGCACCAGGTTTCAAGAGATCTTCATCTCGCCTAATTCCCCAACTATCCCTTTCATTTATGAGAATATAGTTGGGAATATATCTTGATACTTGTGCAGTAAATCTGCAATCATTTCTATTTTTTCATCACTCCAATAATTGTCTATTTTCACAAACTTTGGATTCTTTGTCATCCCAAGGTTTACCTTTCACATCTTTATTGGTTGTGTGTATGCAATAGACTCCAAATATTTCCCTTCTAGTACGTTTTATGCCTTAGTTTCAGGTACTTGCACATTCCTAGAATCTTCCTCACTATGCTCTTATTTAGAAACACTTTAACACTCTAGTAACTCATGGACAATCATAGAAGCTATGTGCACACTGCATACTGGTACCACCTCTATCAGCCCTTCTTCTAAGAATATATTGGTTCAAATATCCTGTAACACTGCATATACTGATGGAGATTCATGTTCAAATATAAATGTTACCTTGAACATCTTATTCAACTCGTCCTAGTTGGTTTTTTCTCTACGCATTTCCAATTCCAAATACCAGTTCTTCGGAATTGTATCTAGTGTATGTATAAACTTGTGTATCCATTCCTCCTGTGGTGTTGAGCCCCATATGGCTTTTCATTTCTCTACATGATCTACTGGCTCACTTTCCCCTGTATACTTCTACATAATACTCTCCACTGCAATACCAAATATCACTTGCATTAGTCTTCGACATTGTGACCCATCTTCCATCCCCTCTTTATGTGTAGCCCACCATCTAGCTAGAGTCACTTTTAGGACAACATATAATCCTAGCATCCTTTTTTTTTCAAGTTATCACAACTCAAATTCATTTATAAATAATCTTATGTCAGTTAATCCATCATACCTGGGTGGATCACATAACTCTGTTCCAATCTAGCGCCATGATCAGGTTATGTGTGCACATCTTCTAGTTGATACTTCATGCATCCTCTGCATCCAATGTTCCAAACCTTCCTATGAATCTGATGCACATGAACTGATACTTCTCCAACTCAATGCACCATCTACAGTGGGGTTAACATAATCATCCCTATGTGTGGTCATGTTATACAATTTGTCAATGTCACTTCCTCTTGCTAGCTCTATGTACCTCTTTCTTTCTGTTGGATCCAAAGGTGCAGTAACCTTCAAGTCTCCTACCTAAAATATCATTTCTCTCCTCTTTAGATTAATGATCGCTTGATTATCAAATTCCCATTCGATTACCATCAGTGTTGGATATGGTTGACTATCATCCATGATCTCAATGACTTCAATGTCTACCACACTATGCACCCCATCTATATTCACAAATACTCTTGTCAATCAACCAATTGGTATTATCTTGTGTTGGTTCACTAACCTTAACTAAACAAGAGACCAGATCAGCTTGGTTTTCCCCGTAGTTTCCCATGTCTTTTTTGGTAGTACATTCACATCAAATCCCAAGTCTAAAATAATGTTATATACATCATATTCCCCAATATGTGCACTTAATATGAATTCTTCATCAGTCCTCTTTATGTGTAGTACCTGATTGACTACCCTCTGTGTGATAGGAAATTCCCTTCCTTGTGCACAATGATCGAACATCTCATATAATGTATTCAATGTGGTTTCATCTTTCATTAATTCTATGCAACTTTTTAGGAATTCTCTTAGAGTGCTTACCTTCCTAGGTGGCTTCTTTGGCATAGCGTGATCTCTTACATGAGGCATAAATGATGTTGATGCTCCCCAATCCTATCCAAGTACCTCTTTTCTTTCCCTATGATATGTATCCTTTTCTTGTTGAGGATCGAATGTTGGCATAGGTCCAACTGATTTCCTTATCCATTGCTCAGCCTTCTTCCCTCCATTCTAGCTCCTCTGTGCATAACAACTATTATTCTAGGTACTTCATTGCATTTTTCGACTGATATTTTTTGTACATTCTGATTTGGATTATGGTTTTGATTCCCTCTTTCCTTCCATTTCACAAGCAGTTGAGGACACTCTTTTGTAGCATGGTCCAATGATCTATAGTATGTGCAAGTTTTACATAGGTTCGAGCAGTTATGAGCTAAGTGTCCTAGTTGATTACAGTTGTAACATATTATCGATCCTCTTCCTCCTCTACCTTGACATATGCCAAAATTTCCTTTGTTTCATGGATTAAAGTCTCTCTAATTATTGTATTGTGGATGACCTCCTTATGTCAAAGCCTTCTCCTCCATAATCATGTAAATGTTTTACATGTGCTCTCTCATCAAATTGAATGCGTGACAATCCTTCTCTTCATGTCTGACTAACTTGTAGAAGTGGAAAAACAAGTTCCTTGTCATACCCTGATATTTATACAGTAATGAACACTCAGTTTGATGATGTCCCCATTTCTTACATATTTCACAATATCCCCCTCCTAGTAATGGATTCGGTGCTCTAGTCACTAAATATTGCGCGAATGTTGGGCACTTGTCCTTATGGTGACCTTCAGTCCTACAGTTGGTACACCATACTTTTTTCTATTTCTCATTCCATTTTTTAAGTTCCACCAGTTGAACTTCAAAGAAGCTAATTGTGTTTGAACTTGCGCCATCCCTCCATTATATCCTACAGGGATGCTTCCAATTTCATCGCAATATTCAAATCTTCAAGCTATGATGCAACCTTCTATTGAATCAACGACATGAAAATGTGTGGTAGAAGTCCTGCAATAAACCATTCTTGATGTTGTTGATCGGGGATCTGGAATTTCAGTCTACCCATCAAGTCCTTAAAAAGTGTGTCATAATCCTAGACTAGTTCATTCTACACCTGTTTAATTTCCTTCAACTTTGTCATATACTGCGACTCAGACTTTGACTTCTTGAACTCTTTCAACAATGTTTGTCTTATTTCTACCAAAGTTTTGGCTTGTCATGTAGGAGTGGCACTTTGCAGTTTCATGTACCAGACTAGTGCACGACCTCTAAATGTTGTTTCCAACTGTGCAATATTTGTGACCTCATCTTGGACATTCTTTGCAGCGCAAATTGTCTCATAGACAAATAGATGTTGTTCTGGGTCCTCTAACCCAACCCCATGGAACTCAAGCAGTCTGAGGGTGTTTTCTACCCCTTCCATGTTTCTTTCTATAGTACCTCCTCTTGGAGATGTTGGTTGACTCTGAATCTATGCACTGCTTCCACTGCTCTAATTGCTACTACTTTTTCCTCCCTTGATAACTATAACTGATTTTGATAAGTCTTCAATTGTTATCTCAGATTGTGATTATGCACATGGGATTGTGGATTTGACATAGGAACTGGTCTGAGTAGGACATAATGTCTCTTCTATTATAGGACTAGACCGGATCCCCTCTTCCTCTCCTTTTATGTGTGGTATTTCTACGACCTAGACTATTGCGCAAGGTTCTTTCCACCCTCTCTCATTGCATAGATCTCCTTTCTCATCCCCATTCTTTCACCTCTCATACCTCCTTCCACTATGCAATACTCCAAAATCATTTTCTTCTCCTGATAAAATATCTTCATTTCTTTTAATCCTCATTCCCTCCCTTCCTTCATTTCTTCCTTCTTTCTCTCCTTCCTTTAGACTACCCTCTTGTCATCCCCCAGTTCCCCTATGTGCATGAGTCCCCTTTGTAGTCAGACTCCATTGTTATCACACACTTTGTTGTCGCAAGAGTTGGTTCTAGGCTGTAATAGAGCCAAGCCTTAGCACATTTTAAATGAAAGAAATTTTGTCACTCGGACTTGACTTGGGTTGCATGCAAGTAAATTTCAAGATAACCTCGAACCACTTTTGATTGGAAACTGCCCCTTCCAACCCAAGAGGGATCTCTCAAAAATATGTCACAATACGATATTCAATAAGCTTAACAGTGGGAAAATATGTGGGTAACAGAAAGTTTTAGTTTTTTAGGGTTGATGGCTTGGACCGGAAAGTAGTCCATTGGGCATGGAGTCAAATGATCAAGAAAGTAATAAGAGTATTTTGGCAATGGAAATCCATGGAGCAGAGGTGAGATAGAAGATGATTACAAAGGGAAGTATTTATAAAAAGTATGGCAACAGAATAAAGAGAAAACATATCAAAATGCAAGGAGCACTTAGCAATGAGTGAATTCCAAGAATAAATCAGTGGAAAGAGATAGTTGGGATAGAGCATCTAGCAAGGATGAATTATGAACCTTCATATCTCTACAAGAAACAACCTATAACTTGTCCAACAAAAAAGCATCTAACAAACAGATGAATTCCATTACAAACACAGTTACAAATCGGGAAGAAAATGGAAATAAAACCAAGTGAAATGATGTGAAAACGAAGCAATAAGACATTCTCTACAAACAAAATCACAAGAATCTCTGATATAGATCGAAAATGCTCTACGCTCTTTTATTAAACATGAAAAAAAATGCTACAGCCTCGGATTACTACTCCTCCCCCTTTTACAAATATTTCTAATATATGTATTGAGGTCGAAATCCTCTCTAATCTAAAAGATAACAACAGTTACAACCAATTCTTGAAACTTTCTGCCATAGAAAATGGGTCAAACTGTCGAAAACTAGGGCTGCGGTTATGGCTCTGTATCTCTCGAATAGAGACATATTTGTATAAATTGAAAGAGTATTTTGTGCATCTATTTATTCTGAGCAAAAAACTCTCTCAGTTCCCTCAGACCCCTTTTCATTTCTCCCAAATCTGCATTTAACAAACATGTGTCAAAATAGGAAAATATGAAATCCAAAAATTAGGGCTCGGAGATGGATTAGATTCTCCCAATATGTGACACCTGTAGGAAAACTGAAAGAGGATAATGATATCTGATGTGTTAGGAAAAAAATCCTCCAACCGTTTCTGAAAATGATACTCCAGTCGCTCAGAATCCTCATTTGAAAATGATGACTCAGCACAGTAAAAATGCCATATTTCTGAAAACGAACCTCATATTTTGGGGGAATTTTGGCTACCTTAACAAGATCAAATTGAAATTCTGAAGACATCACTAGAAATCTTAGGATTTTTGGATGTCGATTGACTATTCAAACGCGAAAAACGGCCTCTCCACGACCGAGAAAATTGTGTTTTTCTAAAGTCGTTTTGCATATGACTGGAGTCCCGATTTCGGGTTTTCGGGATTCGGGGAAACGAAGCAGTGGTTATTAAAATATTCACGTCAGCCAAATCCCAGATGGCCAAATCCCCGATGGCCAAATCCCCAAAATATATTTCAGCTTTTACATTGCACTCTTTCGGGCCTTCGGGTTTCGGGTATCATGTCCTCAAGAGTTATGACATGCAAGGAATCTCGAATCGTGAAATCGCGATGGGATTAATTAGATGATAATCATTTGTTTTAATCTCTTAATTAATCACAATTAGCAATTAATATTTAACCTTTCGTGGATTTAAGTGTCGAGACTTCAATAATACTTGACGTGAGAAATCCTGAATCGCGAAATTGCGATGATATTTATTAACGTTAATCTTTCTTTATCTTTATTTGACCCGGCTTATCCTTTAATACTTTAGTGAATTCAGGGATCGGGGATATAGTTATTAATATGTCTACGTCGGCCAAATCCTAGAAAGCAAAAAACCTAGACTCTTGAGATTTTTCTCCATGTGTCTTAATGCTCGATGTATGCAGTCGTTCCACTGCCAATGCTTCCATTCATTCTCCAAAGTGACCGAAAGCCAAGATTTCAATATTTGTTACAATAGAAGCTCCATCTAGGGATGGTGCTTTCTTGCAAAGCGCCAAGAATAGTAGACCACGTGCCTTCATCCATTGGGTGACCTGAAATCATTCTTATCAAAATCTGAACTCTATCGCTTTACTTGCACCTTTCTGAAACAAAAAACCACTTATACATTCATTGGGCTATGGAGTTGTAATGCTTTAAACAAAACCATATTGGATTCCAAACTAAACCCGAAACATACTGAAAACCATTGTCATACTCTAGTGTTCAAATTCAAGCTTATTTATATACATCACCTACTCTAACCGATATCACTGCTTTGTTAAAGTATAGGAAAACTTCCAAATCAACCAAGCAAGTATATGACTAACAAACTTAATTATACTTCCATCTTTGAGCAAAAGGATGACAGGAGCAGCTGCAAATTTCAAAACATGCCCTGGAAGTAGGTACTTACAGTTTGAAATTCAGACTTCAAGAAGTTGGAAATAAAAAATCCAGTCCCCCATTTTGATTCCATATAAACTGCTACTGGATTGTAGAAGGAAAGAGATATACCACTTTCACAATTAATCCATACTTCCTCCTGTTGGGCAAGCTGTCCGAAATGTTTTTGCGCACTTTGCCCACTGCTAATTGTTTCTTCCACTGGTGCAAAAATGTCGCATTGAAACTTACTGGTCTGTTGCTCAATGGTTGCTAAATAGGGAGGAGAGATTAATTTCTTCAGTAACCCCTCCTTATGTCCTTCACCTGTTGTCCAAAGATCTTCTTGGTAGCTTTCATACATAGGATGATCTTTTTCATGATCTTGTTGATTGCTTTCTTGTTGAACCAAAGCTTCTTGTTGCTCATCATCTTCAAAAAAAAATTCATCACATTCATCAAACAAAGGAGGATTGTTGTAAATTATCGTCTGTGATGAAAACTAAATCTTATCTTCTTGTTCTTCTGGATATTCATCATAAACAAGTTCATTAGATAAATCAGGAGTGTCATCAGTCGGACAAATGCTAGGAATATCAATTGTGAAGCTATCTATCTCATATCCACACTCCTCCAAATCATAGTCTAAAGCATCTTTGAACAACAAACATTCTTCAAGGTTATTAAACATGGCAACCCTATCTTCTTCATGAAACAAAACAGTGTCTACAAGATGATCCTATGGATGGAAATCATCATCATAAATTGGTTTACTGACTTCCTCTAAAGTTCCATGGCTGTCATGATTTAAACTTAGATTTTCATTTTCAGTAATAGAAGAAGTTTCACTCACGTGTTCGGGACTATGTGAATGTTGCAGATCTATGTAAGCAGGGGTTGCAACATGATTTTTCAGGAGCAAATCTATCTCTTCTTCTTCTAAAGGAGGAGCTGGTCTATGCAATTTATGGATCAAGCAACTATTGTTTTCTTTCTCTTCTGCATGTTGACCATGATGTTGAATATCTTCTTCTTGAATGTGATCACAAGAGCTATCATATCCTACTTTTTTATCAACCAACTCTTCTTCATACTCATTATCTTCATCGACTTGAGAAATTTTTTATATTCCTTCCTCCTCTTCAAAAATATGTGTTTGATCTGTTTGTCTTATGAATTTTACATTACAACAATCTTCAAAAAGTATTTCAGCTGAATAGATTCTTTTACAATGTTGATGAAAAAGTATGTGAAAATCTTTCAATGAAGGAATTTTGGAATGAGGTAAAGATTTATACCAGAGTCTAGCATCTCTTTCCAATGAAAACATTAACAGTTTCATGAGGACATCTTCATGATGTATATTTAATTCATCCATGAGCTTATGGAATTCAAACAAGTGTTGGGTGGGATTGTCGTTCGCATATTCTCCAAATTTAGGAAGGACATCTTCCCAAACTTTAATGTCTGGAACAGTGTTTGGAAAACCATAAACATTTGCAAATTCCAGAGGAGAAAACCTTGTAGCAATCCGAGAGGAGAACGAATCTGACATTTTGAGACCAGTGGAGTCGCCAGTGAATCATGTAGAGTCTTCGAACCAAGGAGTCGTCAGGTGAATGATCACATCCAATTGAAATGCCTATCCCTTGTTCACCATCAAGAAATAGATCTGAAATTTTTATTGTATCCCAGGGAAGATAACTTATTTCCTCCGTCCCCAACAACGGCGCCAGAAAATGTTGTCGCGAGAGTTGGTTCTAGGATGTAATAGAGCCAAGCCTTAGCACATTTTAAATGAAATAAATTTTGTCACTAGGACTTGACTTGGGTTGCATGCAAGTAAATTTTGAGATAACCTCGAACCACTTTTGATTGGAAACTACCCCTTCCAACCTAAGAGGGATCTCTCGAAAATATGTCACAATAGGATATTCAATAAGCTTAATAGTGGGCAGATCTGTGGGTAGCAGAAATTTTTAGATTTTTAGGGTTGATGGGGCATGGAGTCAAATGATCAAGAAAGTAATAAGAGTGTTTCGGCAATGGAAATCCATGGAGAAGAGGTGAGATAGAAGTTGATTACAGAGGGAAGTATTTATAAAAAGTATGGCAGCAGAATAAAGAGAAAACATATCAAAATTCAAGGAGCACTTAGCAATGAGTGAATTCCAAGCATAAAACAGTGGAAAGAGATAGTTGGGATAGAGCATCTAGCAAGGATGAATTCTGAACCTTCATATCTCTGCAAGAAACAACCTATAACCTATCCAACAAAAAAGCATCTAACAAATGGATGAATTCCATTACAATCACAGTTACAAATCAAGAAGCAAATGGAAATAAAACCAAGTGAAATGATGTGAAAAAGAAGCAATAAGACATTCTCTGCAAACAAAATCACAAGAATCTTTGATATAGATCAAAAATGCTTTGCACTCTTTTATTAAACATGAAAACAAGTGCTACAGCCCTGGAGTACTACTCCTCCCCCTTTTACAAGTATGCCTCATATATGTATTGAGGTTGAAATCCTCTCTAATCTAAAAGATAACAACAGTTACAACCAATTCTTGAAACTTTCTACCATAGAAAATGGGCCAAACTGCGGAAAACTAGGGCTGTCGTTGTAGCTCTGTATCTCTCAAATAGAGACATATGTGTATAAACTGAAAGAATGTTTTGTGCATCTGTTTATTCTGAGAAAAAAATTCTCTCAGTTCCCTCAGACCCCTTTTCATTTTTCCCAAATCTGCATTTAACAAACATGTGTCAAAATAGGAAAATATGAAATCCGAAAATTAGGGATCGGAGATGGATTTGATTCTCCCAATATGTGACACCTGTAGGAAAACTAAAAGAGGATAATGATATCTAATGTTTTAGGCACAAAATCCTCCAACCGCTTCCGAAAATGATACTCCAGTCACTAAGAATCCTCATTTGAAAATGATGACTGAGCACAGTAAAAATGCCATATTTTTGAAAACGAACTTCATATTGCAGGGGAATTTTTGCTTCCTTACCAAGATCAAATTGAAATTATGAAGACACCACTGGAAAGATTAGTATTTTTATATGTCGATCGACTATTCAAACGTGAAAAACGGCCTCTCCACAGCCAAGAAAATTGTGTTTTCCTAAAGTCATTTTGCATATGACTGGAGTCCCGATTTCGGGTTTTCGGGATTCGGGGAAACAAAGCAGTGGTTATTAAAATATTCACGTCATCCAAATCCCTGTTGGCCAAATCCCCGAAATATATTTTGTCTTTTACATTGCACTCTTTCGGGCCTTCGGGTTTCGGGTAGTATGTCCTCAAGAGTTATGGCATGCAAGGAATCATGAATCATGAAATCGCGATGGGATTAATTAGACAATAATCAATTGTTTTAATCTCTTAATTAATCACGATTAGAAATTAATATTTAACCTTTCGTGGATTTAAGTTTCGGGACTTTGATAATACTTGACGCGAGAAATCCTGAATCGTGAAATTGCGATGAGATTTATTAACGTTAATCTTTCTTTATCTTTATTTGGCCCGGCTTATCCTTTAATACTTTAGTGAATTTGAGGATCGGGGCTATAGTTATTAAGATATCTACATCGGCCAAATCCTATATGGAAAAAAACCCAGACTCTTGAGTTTTTTCTCCATGTGGCTTAATGCTCAGTGTATGTGGTCGTTCCACTGCCAATGCTTCCATTCATTCTCCTAAGTGACCGAAAGCCAAGATTTCAATATTTGTTACAACACACTTGTTGCACAACAACATCTTTATCCACATACCCAATTATTTCATGAACCTTTCCTTTGGACATTTGGATAAATCCATCTCTGCAACACTGTATAACTGGGTACAATCCACTACAAATTCTATAATATATCCTCCCAATATGTTGTCCAACCAGAAATCAATTGTGTGAGAAGTTTTATTACTTACATAATTTAGTTTCCTTACCAACTTAAGCATCCAATTCCTCGGCGCTACAGTTTGGTACCTTCCAGAATTATCCACTAATCTTTCTAACCACTCTGTCAAAATAATCGGAAATTCACCCAATAAAATATCATGCAACTATGTATACACAACCTTTGCATCAATTTCTTATCACTCATTCGCGGGTTTCTATTCTCTTTTCAAGCAAAGTCTCCTTCCTTCCCTTCTAGCCATTCCAAGATTTATTTCTTATTCAACCTCCAAAACATTCCCTCAATCACATATTTTGGGTCCTGGCAGTGGAACCATTTGTTGGTGCGCTCGGTTACAAGACCCTAGGTTCAAGTTATCTTAACCAACAAAACCCTTCAGACACCATCCCTTTCGGCATCACCTGGATGAAAGTGAAGTCTCACCCGAGGCATCTAGTGGGGCTGCAAAAACCAATTTTCTGTAGTAGTGAGGGAATGGGAGGTGATCATCATATTCATTCTTACTTATATGTTCTGTACGTGTTATTCTGTATTGCTTTTTCATTGGTTACTTAGTGAATTCGGTTATTTATTACCATTATACTTCAAATTGAAACATAAACCAATTACTCTAACATTCATAATTATTGTGCAATTATCACATAAAAGACAAATCTAGTCTAATAGACATCAAGAGAGTATCCATGATCAATCACATAAAATATGAGAAAACACAATAGTTAACATGGTTCACCCAAGTTTGGGCTACGTCCACAATAGTTGGCCTCTTTATTATTCTTTTTGTAATTGTCTCAGGCTTTCACATTATGCTTACAAAAGATACATCATGTTATCTTCCCTTCATATTTCCTAGCCGCTCTGAAGTGCAAGCCTCTCCCTGCAACTTCTCCCTAACATTCAAACATATACTCTTTCATTCTCATCATATTCTATCTCTCTCCTTACAAACCATTCTTTGATCACATAACAGAAAAATTTGTCCCGGGAGAACCTCTCATAGAACTCTCAACAAATTCGAACCCTATTCTCCCAACCCATTACATATTTATACGTGAAATCTAGGGATTAAAACCCTATTTGTCTCACCCCAAAACCTTATTACAACTCATGAAAACTCATTTTGACTCGCTAATCGGGATTGATTTTCCTTCCTTTACGTCTGCATTTTTCTTTTTCCTTCTTGATGTAACACACCTGGCCCCTTAGGTATCCATTAATGGGATGGGGTATCAAAATTTTTATTTTACTCAAAGATGTTGGATCCTCTTCCCAATATCTCTAGATCCTTCTTCTCATCAAGAGATTTCCAACAATTGTCTATGTGCTCAAATCTAATCTCAGGATGAGAAGTTATGTTTTCATTTAATGCATAGGATTACGAGATTTTGGCATCCAGTGCTTTGGTATTGAACGCATGTCTCTCTATTCACATATCCTCTAGAGTCTTGAAACCCCAAACTTTCGCCACGTGGTTTTGGCCTTCGACCCTTTCAACTTATTCAATACACCCCCTCAAACCTCTAAAGTTATGAAACCTAGGACTCTTGAATGGCCCACACTTACACTTGGTGGTGAGTTAAATGCATAGGCATGGGTAGGTATGTCCAGGCCTTTGGTCGATTTACTCCAATGTTCCAACATCCCAAGTTCCCTGAAGTCTCGAACTCCCAATGTCTCAAGTACTCCTCCAGCTTTTGGGAGAGGCGAACATGCGCCAGGAGGATGACGCATGGAAAAGGGTAGATATGACACATGGCCCCATTAATGGGTGACATGTGTCATATTATAAAGAGAATATAGGGTCTGTAAAAAGCATGAATCAAGGTGACATGTGGCATGTTGAACATGGGTCCATGTCACCCTAGGTGATGTCAATGCACCACATCACTCCGGACTGGCAGCCTTTGGGAGTCTCTATCCTCTCCTACCTGTGAAATCGCCCGAAGCTCTAAAGCCCAAACTTCCGCCAGCAACCTCCCAATACTCCTTTTATCCCATAGTCGAGATAGGTCCACGTAGATCCATAGATCTACGGCCTCCATTGCTTCGTGACTTCGACATTCAAGAGCTTGGTCGTCTAGTTTCCGTTTTACTCCTAGAGTTGTCAATGTTGTGTTGACCATGGTCTATATCCAACGGTTAGGAGGGATCTCGGTAGATATGACACATGGCCCCATTAATGGGTGACATGTGTCATATTATAAAGAGAATATAGGGTCTGTAAAAAGCATGAATCAAGGTGACATGTGGCATGTTGAACATGGGTCCATGTCACCCTAGGTGATGTCAATGCACCACATCACTCCGGACTGGCAGCCTTTGGGAGTCTCTATCCTCTCCTACCTGTGAAATCGCCCGAAGCTCTAAAGCCCAAACTTCCGCCAGCAACCTCCCAATACTCCTTTTATCCCATAGTCGAGATAGGTCCACGTAGATCCATAGATCTACGGCCTCCATTGCTTCGTGACTTCGACATTCAAGAGCTTGGTCGTCTAGTTTCCGTTTTACTCCTAGAGTTGTCAATGTTGTGTTGACCATGGTCTATATCCAACGGTTAGGAGGGATCTCGATGCATCCTCAAATCTATGGTTTATGTCACTTCACGAGTTCAGTGTTTGGGGGTTCCACCTTCTTAACACTCCCTTTCTCTTGGAGTGGTCAATGTCGGACTGACCACGGCGTAGATCCAATGGTCATGGGAAATCTTGAAGCATCCCTGGATCTATGGTCCTCGTCGCTTCACAACTTCGGCATTCAGCGGTTCTACCCGCTTAACACTCCCTTTCTCCCGGAGTGGTCAACGTCGGACTGACCATGGCATAGATCCAACGATCATGGGAAATCCAAAAGAATTCCTAGATCTACAGTCCTCATCACTTCACCACTTCGGTGTTCAGGGTTTCTACCCATTTAACACTCCCTTTCTCTCGAAGTGGTCAACATCAAACTAACCATGGTGTAGATCCAACTGTCATCAAAAATTCTAAAGCGTCCTTGGATCTATGGTTCCCGTCACTTCATGATTTCGGTGTTTGGGGATTCCACCCTCTTAACACTCCATTTCTCCTGGAGTGGTAAACGTTGGACTAACCACAATGTAGATCTAACGACCAGGTGTAATAACCTTGTTTCCCCTAGTTTCTAAATATAACTATAACTGGCCAAGAGACTATGGAAGACTAGATATGTGTGAATGTTTCATTTGATGATCCTTTGTATAAAGGGTCAATGTATGTATTTTATGTTATTAATAGAAAATGGATAAGTGTTTCATAACTGATAAAAGGGGGGTTTTCCAAGATAGACCATGGATGTTATGAGAGAGATGGTGAGGG
>JASDQU010012722.1:38755-50272 GCA_032191745.1 Picea mariana | reverse complement strand
GTGAGTGATAAGTGACTTTTGTGTGTGAGTGAAAGTGTGCCAATTTTTAGTGAATTAGATGTCACCTTGCTGCATGTGGACTTCGCTTGGTCCTTACAAGAGTTTGATTACCTAATTAACTAAGTGCCTTTGGTACAAACTTGCGTAATTCAAAAGCCCTAGGAAACTAGCATGTGAACATGTGGGTCCGTTACTATCCTTTTAACTCCCTATGG
This sequence comes from Picea mariana, assembly GCA_032191745.1. NCBI lineage: Eukaryota > Viridiplantae > Streptophyta > Pinopsida > Pinales > Pinaceae > Picea > Picea mariana. The sequence continues at coordinate 50,057 of JASDQU010012722.1, read as the reverse complement.
TGATGTAATCTAAGGAAAGCCTGAAACTATCCTAGATTGAACATGTGGGCATGTATGGGCCCGTTACAAACATTTAAACTTCCCTAGTGTTTTGATCTAAGAAAGCAAAAATTCAAACACTATCCTATCTTTGTAGCATGTGGGCATGTATGGGCCCGTTACAATATTAAGATGTGTTTGAAAAAGAAAATTAAGAGGGGTCCCAAGAAGGGCCGTTGTCCTCTCCTAAAGTTTTTAAACTTTGTTAAGGGAGGTGAAATTGTTTCACAATCTTTTTCTGATTCTCAAGATCGCTTAAAGGCATGAGAGAAGAGCATACTAAGCGAATGTAACTCAACTTCTAGTCGCAATGTGAGTTAAATGTGATTAAAAATGATTTCCACCTTATTTAATAAGTCACAACAAGCCATCCATGTGGCAAAAAGAAAAGAAGGGAAATTGATTTTATCCTCCTAAGTGCATATGTGTGTTTGAATAACCCCTTTATATGATGAGGGGACTAAGTGTGGTGCTACTTTAAAACATGCTTAACATCATTTTTAAGAAGGCAAATGGCCTTCCCCACATTCCAACAACTTACAATGTGAAATTTTTCTCAAATGCGTGGCCCCTAGTGAAGACAAAGGCGCAAAAAGCGCAGGCGCGCGAACAGAGATGAGTCAGAAAGCGCATGCGCGCAGAGAAAGGCTATCACTTAAGCGCATGTGTGCACGATGCGCTTCTGTGGGGTAGAATACCCACGCACTTGTGACAAGTGACCGAGAAAGAAAAATCCGGATGGATTTCCCTCAATTCTCCCTTGAATTGGATGGTTAGCAGGTCGGCTTAGGCCGGTTGGTGCACCTGCAAGTTAAGAAAACTAAAAGAAGAGAAAAATAAACCCAAATGAGGTAGGAAATTGATACCTTTCCCTAGTGGAGTCACCAATCTATTGTGCCTCTTTCGTCACCTTGGTGAGCAAATAAGAGGTGCTTGCAAGCTCAGTTGGGTTTGCTGAGCAGGACAACTGTACAGGAAAGAGTTAGAGAAAGAAAAAAAAAACTATAATTAAGAATGAAACTAATAAAAATTGAAATCATAAGCATAGGGATATAGAGATAACAAGAACAAAAAGACCCGTGTCACCAATGTTTGAGGCTTGATCTATTGATGAAAACAAAGAACCAAGAAGAAAGGGGACTATAAGTCCCTTCTTCCTCCAAGGGAAGGCTCTTGGACCCTCACTAGTAGCTCTTCATACAAACAAAGAAAATGAAAATGGTGATGAAATAACTCTTTGCAAATCCACTCAATGGAGAGGTGGATTGCTCAATGAAATGGTGCCAATGTTCTTTTGTCAAGGATGGAGTCCTTAAAACAATATAGGCAGCATAACAGTACTTAGAATTCCTTGAGAAAATGAGGTGCATTCATGGATTTTTATAGCATTGCTTTGGGATTTTGTGTAACTGCTTTGTAGTGTGAAAAGAGGCCATTTAGGGAATTATTAGGTCTTTGACCAGCCCACCATTCGGATCCAGCCCAGATTTGGAGGTCAAATCAGCTTGGGAGCTGAACCATAAGTGGTTGGGAGGTCGACCATATTCATAAATGCGCCGTTTAGCATGTGCACGGCTTTTTGAGCTAACAGGCGCGCATCGTGCGCGTATGCATGCTTTCTACGTTCCTGTTCCGCGCATGTGCGCGCACACCCAACTTCTGTAAAGCGCTCTTCAATTTTTCACTACTTTGTATAGTTTTTGACCTTTTTTGAATGCTGTGATATTAATTCAGGGCCATGAATGACTTCATTACTGTTTGACAATGCTGAGTTCTTGTAACCATGTGCGGACGAAATTTCAGTGATAACAATTGGGAAAACCACGAGGGTTATCACCTACATGTTCTAAGTATTGTTACATGACCAAAATGAAGCCTTGCTCCTCTGTTCATAATATCTCCTATCATGGGAATTGTCACCCTGTTTGCGAAGTTATTGGTGGTATACACATTGTGTGTACCGTTGGTCTCAAAGGTTCTCACCCGATGTTGGGAGGTCGAATCTATTCTCCCTATGTTGGTCCACAAAGAAAACCATTGATTTCACAAGCCCGGTTTTTGATAGAAGGAAGAATTATGTCCGGTCGGGTATGTTGTTGATTGTTATCAGTTGGTGGTGCATTGTCGACAATATTCTATCGTTGGCTCGTCTCTATTAATTATGTTGACAATGGTTTTGGTTATTGGTTTTTAGTCACTACAATTGGTTATTATAACAATCAAATTGATAAGGTCAACATGGTTAATTGGTTGATTGGAGAAATGACATTGTACGGTCACTGTCTTTTACATTGCAATTATTGAATTATTAAACTAGCATTAGTTTTAATTGATTAAGTCACAACAATGCTTCGTGTGTAATGCATGGGTATGTGTGGCCTTCCTACAACATGTTAGGTTGAGTTGATGATTGCAGTGAATGTGGGTTTTAATTGGCATGGGAGTATTGCAATCGTGGTAATTATGGCATGGCCATCCACTGTATATGTTATGGATATTATTGATTGTGCCATCAGAGATGGTCACGGGTTTTTAATCAATATGGTTTTGTTGCAAATTTGATCAATTTATGAGATGAGATCAGGCTTACTATTGCTACCTCATTATATTGATCGATAACCCAACATTGTGGATGTTTAGGACCTGTACAGTCACATAAATAATCCACGTTTTGTCGAATGGCCATTGTATTTCAAATATATTATGAGTTAAAATGGTGATTGATGTCTGTGTGTTTAAATGGAAAGTCAAGATCTTTGCAATTAAGATATTGATGGTTGTATTTGGTTGTCTGTTATGTGGGTTGATGAATATCATGCATCATAGCAGAGATAGACACAGGTTCTGTGAAAATATAACCTCATTACAATTTAATTATTAAATGAATTAAAGGATAGAATCGGGCACGACTTTTGATTATGTATTTGATGATTGAAATAATTTGTGGGCAGTGGTTGATGAGTTAACGCTGAACATAGTGGAAATAAGTGACTGTGTACTCATTTGGGAAATCTTTTTAAATATTAAATGGACAATGAGAAGAAACATAACTTTTCTACAGGTTGTTGTGGGATGCATGTTGTCTTGTTTGGTGACACTGTGTTAAAAATCTGATTACAAACAATGAATAGGTCAATACACAAAATTAATTGAATTATACACAGTAGTTTTCATTTGATCACAGTGATTATTTGGTTCGTGTTATTTCCTTTTACAACATAGTTTTATGGATTACTTAATTAATTTTATGAACAATATCCGCTCTCTTTCCCTACCATTATTTCACTAATTACAACCCCATCACCTTACCACATTCATTTTTCATTCCCTGTTTTAAAATTTAATTACAGTCAAGAAGAATTCTGTATTGAAGCAGTTTGAAATCACAGTTTCTTGGTTGGATCACAGTGATATTTTCTTTGGTTTGCATTACAGTTGATTGTTTGTTGTCTTTGAGCAGTAACCATGTCCCCCCCCCCCCCCNTATCATGTTTCACTCAATACAAACCCCTCGCATATCCTAGGACCTTTTGTTCACCCCCTGCTCATTGACAACAATTAAACAATTTATATGGATTAGTTTGCATGACTCTGATATGTTGCTGAGACAAAGTCTGTTTCATATTTTTAGGGAGTTGTCATGTATGGTTGTAAAGGAACTATTTTCTAATCAATCTTGCATGCAGAGGCAACCAAGGAAGAGGTAATTGGAACAAAGGCCCAAGAAAGCCAAGATTCTCCATACACTTTGATGATGACTCGCAATAGTTAGGCCAATTGTTTCAGGATGGATTTTTCAATTGGATTGGGAAAGGAGTGGTCCAACCTAGGTCTGAAAGGCCTCCCTTCCAAGCTCCACAAGCCCCTGGTATTCTCGTTCCCCCTCATATCTCATTGCAACCCGAGGTTCTTGAAAACGATGGATTGCAAGAGATTGTCCACCCGACAGTCTCCCAACATCGTGGCTGGCCCAATTTATCCTTACCTTCTCCCTCACCTAACAATCAGATTGTCCAAGTATCCCCTACCCACTCACTAGTGAAATCCTCCCATGCTAGCAAAATATTGAAAATCGAGGCCCACCATGCCCCTGACAAAGTAAAAGCCACTGCTGCCCCTTCCTCACCCTCCAATGGCTCTGATAAATCCGTGTCTTCCTGGATGCATTTGAGGGACGATTGTTCTCATGTGATCAACGAGATTAGGCCTAAAGGCTCAATGCAGCCAAAGGAAAATTCAGAGAAATCAAAGGGTGACAACATCAATCAGGGAAGGATTGCATCTTAGAGTGGAAAATATGGTTTTTGAGTTTTATTTTATTTATTGTTGATGACAGTTGACTTCAGAAGTTTTTTTGGACAACATGTTTTATTTGGATATATGAGTAACATATTTTTGAAAATAATTTCAAATATCAATGAGATAAATTGTCAAATATGAATGTGATGATGGGATTCACAAGGAGGGGTGTTTTGTTTAATTAGATAGTTATGTTATGATTGTTAAGAACTAAAGGGAGTCACAAGGGGTACCACACACTAGTTATTATTTATTTATAACCCTTATTATGATTATTAATTCCCCCCCTAACTAAAAATTTGGTTGAGTTTTTAATTAACTTAATTAATGAGGTGGCTCAACTACTTCAACCAATTCTAATTTGCTTAAAGGCAAAAGGAAAGGGAGGAATAACATGAGGCATAGAAGGAGATGCATAATAAGGTTTTCTCCTTGATTTTGTGTTGAGATAGTTCAGTTTTCATTCATTCCTTAATTGATCACAACTCTAATTCTTTTTTATGATAGCAAAGTCTTATTGTAGAAAATGATATTCAGCACTGAATTACATCATTCAGACACTTATTTTTTAGATGTGTTGATCTATCGTTGATAGTCTATGTAGATTTGTCTGTTTGTGAATTAGTTTTCATGACTGACAAAGGCTATTGTGCAGAATCAAGTGGGAAACAATATATGACAAGTTGATCCAACTTTTAGAGTTTAGTTTTGATTTTCTGTAAGAGGTCCTTTTGTATGTTTCATCGGGGGCGTCTAAGTTTGACTTTGGTCCAAAAATTCTTCACGAAATTTTGTAAAGAGAATGACTCTTTGACGAATTGGAATGAAATAAATGATTTCTTTATGTCTCATCTATCTTGATTATCATCTTGATGTCTTTACTTCTATCTCTACACTTATTTCAACAACTATTATATTCAAAAAATCATATTAAAGTGAATTTTCCAACAAGGTTTTATTTGTAAAAATACTAGCCTAAGCACTTGTAATCAATACTTGTGAGTTAGTATTTTATTTTTGATGGATATAAACATAGGGTGACATTCCCGTCTATTTTTCTTTAGCCAAGCAGAATCTGAAAATGCTTGAGTAAGATCGTTTCATATCTTTTCCTCAACATTGGCGACCATATTGGGGAGATCTTCAATATCTCTCTGGTTAATTTTTATACTCGATTATCATCAGTACATCTATTTTTCTGATATTCATTCTTTGACTGTTTTTATTTCTTAATGATTGTGCCTGTTGCAAGGCATCCCAATATTGAGCCCGGTCTTCAAGATCAGACCAACATTTATTTGAACCTATTTAACACCATTTTAGACAATGCCAATACCCGTGCTGAGCTTAATCATTCATGGGAAACCATTTAACAAGATATTAGTGCTCAAGAACAATTGGAAGCTAGACGTAGACAGCCTAGAAATCAACAGTAACCTTCTTGTTTTTTCATTTTTGGCCTTTCTTTCATGACCTTGGAATCTCATGTTTCTAGAAGAAGAAGAGGCTTATCACCTGAAATTAATCCTATTGCTGAAATAGGAAGAAGGAACATTGTGTTATCTACCCAACAAAGTTCTCTAAAGAGAAATCTCTCTGATTCATCCAGTTCGTATTTCTTTCCTTCACCTATCATCCACAAGATGGCATCTAGTGGTGGCTCTGGTGGCACTGGAAGTGCTTCCTCTTCTTAGTATTCATATTCATCAGTGATTGGTAGCTTATATAGCCACCATATCCCTGTTCGATCTACCACAAATCACAACAAAGTCATTAAAAAGTATGGACTTTTTCAGTTTGAAGAAGACGCCACAACCACACCGTGGCATGTGTCCTCTCTTCTTAACCTAGCACCTGCTACTTGTTGATACTGAGAGGGGGGTGAATCAGTATCAAGTACAATTTAAAAACCTTTTTCAACTTATACTTAAACCATTCAATTATATCCAATGAGAAATGAACAATAGTATAAGACTTACACCAATACACCACAATACACCATGCACAACATATGAGAAATAATCAATAGTTTTTTCTCAAGGGAAGTAATGATTTCCAAAGGTAGCTACAACTTCCAAATGTAAAGGGAGGGATAAACCTCCAAGAAGAAGATACAATACTCAAATATCAAGAGAGAGTTTAACTCTCTATCCTTGCCCCTTCCTTCCACCCAAGAATATATGAGAGATAATAAAACTTTACATTAAATCATCACCATCAACCAATCATCACATGGAACCTGATAATGCTTCCTGAGACTTCTTCAATTTATGCAATTATTCAATTCTTGGAGTACTCTGATCTTGTAGATAATATTACTCAATGTATTCTATGAAACTCCTCCAATTTTCACTCCTTGAATCCTCCCCAAAAAGAGGTTATAGAAAGAATGGTAGACTTTATTCAATTTTGGTCTATTCAGGAGAGTGAACGTGCACAGTATGCCTCGCGCTCAATAATTAACATCCGATTCTGAAACTCGTATAAAAGAAAATAAATTCTATACTCTTTCCAATGAAACTTGTCCCACTTCATTTGGATTCTCGATGAATAAGTTATGACTGTTTTACCCGGAACACCTGTTTATTGACTAGCTTCAGGACTGGTCACAAACCCTATCTTCCACAGAGTGTATCTCCATAATTATAGAAAATCAAAAGATGAAATTTTTACCAGAGGCACCTTGATATGTCTTCTCAATACCATAGCTATTTCACCATATGAATCATTCTAGAAAAAAATTTATAGCAAAAATGGTAAGATGACCTGAAAATAACATACCTTAGAACACATCACCAAAAGACTTCATCCTCCCTTGAAATCCGGCCTTCTTTACTTCTTATTTCCTATGAAATTTGACTTGTATCAAATGAATGTATAATGATGTTTATTTATACCATTTATGTCACTTCCTTTCAACATTAGGGCCGACCTGACACTTTCTTATTTTGTAATTCTTTTCTTTAATTATCTTCAGGGCCTACATGTACTTCCTTCTTCAATTCACTTTGTCATCTTCAAAAATTTATTTCTCCTCAAACATGAGGATCCACGTGACGTGCCACATACCACCGGAAACAACATGATGTATACTATTCATTCATGGGTGTTGTATATGCATGTGCATTGTCCTTCATGTCCAAATACCTTTATCAATCTTGTGGTCCAAAACCCATGACTAGGGTTGACATCAATGACAACAACCAATCTTCCAGCACTACTCGTCCACTTTCTAAATTCAAAGAGCATATTCCTAGGTTTTCAGGAAATAACACCATCACTACAAACAGACACATGGTGGAATTTTCTAATTCTTTTCACAACATAGGAGCCAATGACAATGATACTTGCATGCACTTATTCATCAATTCCTTGGAGGGAAAGGCTGTGGCCGATTTCTTTGACTTTCCTCCTAAGATTTTGTCTACTTGGGAGGATTTAATCTATTGGTTCAGATTCACTTATGGGCAATATAAATGCCCAACTGAGAAGTTACGGGAATACAATAACATTTTCTATAAGGATGGTGAAACCATCAAGTCCTTCAACTTGCGTTTCACTAAGTTATACAATCAGATCCTTGAACTCATTCGACCTCAGAACCAAGATGATTTCATGCATTACTACAATGCATTACCTTCCCCCTACCATCACAGGCTTGAGGAAAAAACCATTGATAATCTCTATTCCGCTCTGCATACTTGTTTAGAGTATGAAGAAAAACTTGAAAGAACATGTCTTCCTCAGGGAGAATTGGTTAAATAGACAAAAATGTACGCCCTCTTACAACTAGTACAAGACATGAATAATCATATGATAGCATTTGAGCGAAAAGGGACTGTCTCACCTCTCACCCCTGGAGCTTCATCCTCTTCTGCACCCCACTTTAGAAACCCGATTGAAAATAATTTTCAGCCTAAAGCTATCTTGCCTCGAAGTTGGGGTAATTTCTGCAAGGAACACCACGAGGAAGCCACATGTGAGGTAATGAAGAGTGCCAGAGATAAGATATTTGGTAAAATACCAGAAACTATTATCGGTGTCCTAGATTTTGCAGAGCTGGAAGATGTCATGATCATCAATACTAGGAACAAAGCCTATGCTCCTAAGGGAAAATTTGATCCTCACCGCATTTCTTCTAGCCCGATCTCATCTTCACTCGCTGCTACTGTTCAGGTTCCTAAGGTTATTGATAGTGAAGGAAATACTTCCCCTCTCCCCTCTTCCAAGTACAATATCTTGAATCATTTGGCCAACATCAAAGAAGATGCAATCCTTTTGGACATGGTTGCTGTCCTTGAACAACATATGCATTTGAAACAATTCATGGAAGGAAAAGATTCCATTGTAGCCAATCACTCTGAAGAGGTGAATGAAGAGGATTCATATGCAAATAAAGTAGGTGTACATAACTTTATATACCCTGTAAAAAATCCCCCTTTTTAGATTTCTGTAAATTTTATGGATAAGATCGCCCATTGTTTCCTCATTGATGGCGATTCGAGCCCAAGTGTGATGTCAAATATTATTATGGAAGAGCTAGGCTTATCTTTTACAAATGAAAATGATAGAAGCATGTTCTCCTATAATATCCTACAACAAACAACCATAGGTGAGATTAAAGATGTAACCTTAGTTTTGTGTGCACACCCTGAAATAAGGACAACCCTTTGTATTCAGGTAATTGATATGCCAGTAAGAAATTAATCAATCATCTTGGCAAGAGATTGGAAAGCCTCAACAGGTGGATACCTGTCACTCGAAGGAACACATTTATCCGTTCCTCGGAACGGTAAAAACATTATAGTCCTTAGAGAGGGAAGGATATCACCTTACATAGAGAGTGTTCCACAACCTAATGCAAACTATATTGAAGAGGACCTAGGGGTGTATTCCATCTTTGCTGAAGAGGATAACATTCCCTTGGAACAAATTGAATTAGATGATGGTACGTGGCACAAGAACTTTGATGGTTCATGCTTTAATGAAGGTAATAAAGCCGGTATTATCTTGATTTCTCTTGTAGGAAAAATCCATAACTTTTCTTATAGGTTAGATTTTGTGGCACAAACAATGTCACATAATTCAAAGCTTTATTATTGGGCATCAAGAACGCCTATAATCTTGGTTGTGGTCACCTTTCATTTTTTGGGGATTCCGAGCTTGTTGTGAATCTTGTACGTAAAATTTACTCTCCTAGCAACAATTTGATAAAACGATACTTGGGCATGTTGATATTATGGTAGTTGCGGGAGGTATTTACCTCCATGTGTAAACCTGATGATAATAGAATATTTCAGGAAGCAAGAAGAAACCCTAATTAGTTGGATAATAATCCTAGAAGACAAGTCGGCTCAAGAGGATAATTTGTATTAGGTTATTAGCCTCCAAGAGAAGAAGTCGGCTAAAGGAAATATTATATACTAAGTAAATAGGCACCCAGAATGAGAAGTCGGCCCAGGTAGTTTTCCAGTTTTATTATAAATATAGGAGGCCAGTCTTCATTCTAGGCATTCTCAGAATTGTAAAAGCAACACTTATGTGCACTGCATTTGGCTAGTTTGTGCACAATTTTGGAGGAGAGCTGTCATTGTAACTGCTATAGCTAGCAGATTTTGATTTTGGCCTGGACTCTCTCTTGGTTATGATTTGGACTCTATGATTAGCTCTTGTTACTCTTGTTTGGTGCGCTATCCTTGGAGATACGTGTGCTATCTTGTTTAGGCTATCTATCCTAGGGTTTGCTTCCAGAATGATTCTCTGTCAAGGTTAAGGTGCTCGGGGATGGCTTCGGCCTATGGTTGGGTGACAATAGTGATATTGTCTATGATTAAATGAGCACATCCATTATATTCTAACAGGTTATGGGCCCACACCTCCTTCATTCAGTCTAACCACTAGAAGGGAGCATAACCATAAGGATACTAAGCTTGTTGAAGAACTGCTGCTAGGGTTTCTAGCATGAGAAGTTACTAAAGCACTGCCACTAGGGTTACTAGCAGGTGCAGTTGTAGAAACCCTAATCCTCTCATTGAGGCACCTTAAGATAAGGGATTGACCTAATTTTCGGATAGACTAGTGTGCCCTAGCCTAGCGCATCTCCTAGTACTCTTAGCAAGCTAAGACGTCAAGGTTGAATTTTTGGTCAAATCTTGGGTTGACCAAGTCAAGGCAACCATGAATTACTCTATGAAGTCAGAAAAAAAGTTAGATGGGGATTCTAAATTCCGAGCATGGAATACAAGGATTGATCTCATCCTTGCCAAGAATAAAGTGTTGGATATCATGAAAGGAAATATTGTGGAACCAAAGTTTTAAGAAGGAAAAGAAAAGGAACCATATAACGTTGCAGTTATGGAGAATTTCAAAGACAATGACATCAATTCCATGAGTATCACAGTGGATTATATAAAATACCACCTGATACCCTACATATCCCATATTGATTTGTCTAAGAAGATGTATGATGCCCTAACAAACCTCGTCTCAGTTAGAAACATTGGAAAAGTAATGAGTCTGAAGAATGAGCTCCGTGACATGAAGATGAATGATGATGACATCATAAAATCATACTTTGTGAGAATCTCGCAGTTAAGAGATCAACTACAATTTATTGAAGAGATCATTTAAGAGAAGGAATTGGTAAACATAGTACTCAATGGTCTTCCCAAGACATGGGATTCATTTGATGCAAGCATGAACACAAGGAAGGAGTATCCTACATTTGAATAACTTTGGACTTGTTGTGCACAAGAATAATCAAGGATCAGTGCAAAAGAGAAACCCCAAAAGAAATACAATGATCAAGATTTCAAAACTTCGAAATTAACGGGTTTTTAGCCCACGAATACCCAATTGACCGATTAAATCATCGTAACGAAGTTTATCCCTCTTGGAGAGATAAATCAGAAGTTGCTTACGTTTGCCCAAAATTTTCCACAAACCCCTTTGGGATGAATAGTCT
>JASDQU010012722.1:13286-23462 GCA_032191745.1 Picea mariana | reverse complement strand
GCTATGTGAGACTTTTACCAGACAAAGTATTCACATTTGGAGGAAGTTATGGTAGGGGCTATGTGAGACTTTTATTAGATAGCTTATTTACATTTAGAGAAAGTTGTTGGGGACCTTATGTATCTTGTTTTACTATTTTATTATTTAAATAAATATGAATAGATATATAAGTCTTCTTCATTTTTAGAAGTGTAATCAGTATTGAGTATATCCTATAATTCAATGTTTAAATTCTTTCATTAGTATAATTAATTAATAATTATAATATATTTTTCCTCGGAAAAATTCACAATTTCATTATATAATAACAAAATTACATACACATATATACACAAGTATTTTGACATAGCCTTGTACATATTCTCCAGTAAAAAGATTCTAACCACCAGGTGATGCAAAACAGGCATCAAATATACATAATTGAATGTCTTCAAATAATACTAGTCTCAAAAAAAATATCCATCTGAAGAAACCACCAGCATTTAAGTCCTCNATCTGTCCCAGCATGAACCATAATATTGTCCCCACAAAAAAACATAAATGCCAAAATAATGAATCTTGTCTATCATGAACGGGTCTGTGGTAGAATCCATGAATTCCCACTGATGTATGTTCTTCAACATACCATTGACCAAAGGCTAATTGTGAGGATTCTTTGGAAAGCCTATCCTCCAATTGGTTCCTTTCCCTGTATATATGAGAAAAAGAGATAGAGTCAAATCAACTTTTAATGCAAAGTACATCCTCTAACATCAGAAGCAAATGAGAGACATGACAGTTGTGAACCCCATTATCCCAATTGATGATTACTAATGAATCACCAAAAACTTGTAATGATTTGTATCCCTGCTCCACAAAGAAAATTAAAACAAGTTTCAAGACCAAAAGTTCAGAATAGTTGTTTGAGCTAGTCCCCAAACCATCTTTGAGGGTAAAGAAATGAGAGTTAGAAAAATAAAGATAGTCGCCCCCACCACACATATCTTGATCAGAAGATGAAGCACCATCGAAGTATCCCCACAGGAGACTAAAGTTAGGAACCACCTCCCTAGAGACCCAGGGTTGTGCCAATGCACTACCATCCGAGCTCGGGAAATAATTCAAGATCCCAATGCAATTCACTGCCACCCTTTTGGCCGAAATGATCACATCCTGGAAAAGTTTCCCATTTCAAGTGATCAAAATCCCCCAAGCCAGGATAAATGGAAAAGCTCAATATTACACTTGACCCCGACCACAAATCCATGCCTATAAATCTAATTCAAAGGAATTTCATTGCCAGCTCCAGAGGGAGGGCAATAAAATCCTGGAAAAATCCCATATATCCCGAACATATGTACAATGTAAAAAATATGTTCCACCGATTCTAAATGAGTTTTACAAAGAGAACATCGTCCCAGCCCAGAGAAAAGACACCTTTGTAAATTATCCGAAGTAGGAAAATTGTTTTCCATAATCGACCAAACCAACAACTTTCCCTTCATGGGACAAGACTATTTCCAGATCTTCCTCCACCACCAAAGGGGGTCCCGTTGATGAAGTTCCATGCATAATTTTATATAACCAGCACAAGGAGTATATTCCCCATCCCCAACACCATCCCAAAGTAATTCATCATCTCTATCTACTAACCAAATGGAAGCATCCTGGAGTGCCTGAGTATATCTATCCCAATGAATATAACCCTCCTCCGGAATACCAAGTCTGTGCCCCTACAACCAACCTTTATGCCACAAATTTGTTTGTATGGGGTCCCCAACCTGAGAAAGATAAAAGAAACCACCCTGAGCCAATCTATTCTGAATCCCTTCTGACAATAAGTGTCCCATCTCGCTACTAGGCCATGGATCCATACCAAGACAAACCAATCTCCCAAAACCCACCTGCCACACCAGACAACTCCCAATGAGATCAAAATCCTTAATCAAGGCCTTCTAGATAATATAAATTCCCAACGAAGATTTATTTACAGTTCAAATCCAGTTAAGAATAAATAGGGGGGCAATATATTTTTGTTGAAAAACATGGATCTAGATAATAGTAGTTTTAATCAGTTTCTAGGAGCTCTTTGCAACAAGCACTTTTGAAAAAGATAAAATATTCTTTAATCCCCAACCACCCAAGGTCTTTGGTGAAACAATCTGATCCCATCGAACCTAGGGAAATACCTTTTTGTCCTTATTTCCCTCCCACAAATAAGAAAATCACAGCCTCCTCACCTTCTCCAAAATACCTTTTGGTATCCAAGATAACGACATCCAGTAAACCAGAATAACCTCCAATACCACCTTCACGAGAACTAAATGACCAGCCCTAGATAACCAACAATATCTCCAACACTTTAGCCTTTTTTCAAGTTTTGAAATGAGCCACAACCAATCAGTCTTTCGATAGTCATTGGGTTTCAATTGAAAACCAAGATACTTCAATCCTTCATCCAAATCAAAGACCCAAAAGGGGAGCCTAGAAGTAATGGATAGTGACTTCCTCCCCATCTAGATAAGAGAGTGTAATGCAAGACCTATATTCATTTATTACCATGCCTGTAGCTTGTTTAAAGAGAGTTATACCCTCACACAGTTTTTCAATATCCCACCTAGATCCATCACAAAAAATTAAGATGCCATCCACAAAGAGTAAATGGGATATATACAAACCCAATGAGATTTTGATGCCTCTGAAGTTTCCAGCAGACTTTGCCTCAATCAAGAAACGACTAAGACATTCAGCAACCAAAAGAAAAAGAAGTGGAGACAGAGGGCATTCTTGTCTAATTCCCCTTTCCTCCTTGAAGAATGAGGAAGTTGAACCATTAATCAAAATGGAAAAAGAAACAGAAGATAGGCATCCCATAATCCAATTTGTGAAAGCCACCCCAAAGCCAAGATGTATCAACAACATCTGGATATAAATCCAATTTACCCTGTCATAGGCCTTCGAAAGGTCAATTTTAATAACTGCTCCTTTCAGTTTCCTAATTTTTAAATTGTGTAAACCTTCCTGTGCAACCCCAATAGCCTCATGAATCAGCCTGCTCACCATAAAACCAAATTGTCTGCTTGAAATATGCCTAGAAAGAATATCTTTTAGTCTTCGACTAATAAGTTTAGATATGATATTATATAAATAGTTACATAAAGAAATAGGTTGAAAATCATCAAAAGTAGTAAGATTGTCTGACTTGGGAATTAAAGCAATGAAAGTGGCATTTAGTGGATCCTGTATATGCCCATTTTTCCTGGATTCCTCGACCACTTTTAAAATGTCATTACCTAGCAAGTCGAAAAAACCCAAGTAAAATTCGATCGGCCAACCATCAGGAACTGGACTCTTTCCTTTCTGTAAAGAATGCATGACTACCAAAAATTCCTGATCAGACACCTCGTCCATCAATGACACCCATTCATCCTCCTCCATAAAATGAGGGAAGAGCCTAGCCACATTCACAATTTCAGCTATCAAGGATCTCACCTATGCCTTGATAATTTCTTTAAAATGAGAAGTCCCCAAGGATGATAGACCTTAAAAATTATTGACCAATTGTCCATCTCCCTGAGTAAGACCCCAAATAGTGTTTGTCATTTTCCTTCCTTTGGCAAAATAATGGAAGAATTTTGTATTCTCATCCCCATAGACAAGCCAGATAACATGGATTTTGAGTCTTCACAAATCTTCCTTTTCATCCAAAATAGCCCTCCTCTGAAGTTCCAAATGAACCAGTTCATCCTTTCCCTCCCTAGAACAGAAACCCCTATCAGGGTCGACCTACCATTCCAGCAGGGTCTTTCCAATGTGTAATAGCTCCTACTCCTCTTTTAATTTTTTCTCATGTGCCCAGGAGATGGTTGCATGTTTTACTGTTTTCAAGTTTTCCAGAAAAATAATAAAAACATAAGTAGTTGAGTCTTGTCCTTAAGGGGTCCACAGCTTACGAACCAAGGCTTGATACTCTAGATCTTTTAACCAACCCTCAAAGAACTTGAAGGGGCTGGGAGCCCGACGAACCCTACCAAAAATTTCTAGTACAATCGGATTGTGGTCTGATTCACCACTACAGACAACCCATTGTTGAGCAAGGGCCAAAGAATCCACCAGTTCCTCATTTAGAAGGAAACCATCCAAGCGTTTAGCAACCCGATCATTCTCGACCCGCCTATTCCTCCAAGTCAGCTATAATTTTACTGGCTCTAAATCCAACAATCCATGGAGATCATGAAAATGAGTAAATTAATTGGTCATAGGGTCTGGTCTTGTTCGAGGTCCCCATACCTCCGTCGCACCTATGGAAAAATTTAAATCCCCACCCAAAACAACCTCTTGTTCAAAAAACCAAGAGCACTTTTCCAAAGAGTCCCAATAACACTGTCGATTGGCATAGGGACCATAAATGCTAACAAGCATCAAGGAGAGACCCAGCTCTATAGAGAAAATGTTGAGACCAATCACCGATTCAAAACCCCAAATCCATTCACAGTTACAACTCTTGAGAGACCATCCAGAGTCTAGACCCTCAGATCGACCCTTTGCATCCACCGCCATAAAGAACCAACCTGGAAAAAGAGATTCTAACATCGCAACCACCAGTTCACTAAGCCCCATAGTTTCTTGAAGAAAAATAACATCTAGATCGATGACAACAACTAATCTTTTTAAGGACGATTTTTTTGCAAGGTTCACCGGCCCCCTACAGTTAAAAGAGAGAATTTTCATAGACAAACCACCTCTTGGGGTTGCTTTTCTCTAAGCACCCATTCAATGGAATATTTTATGCTAGAGGCTAAATCAATCTTGGCCCGATCTTATGCTAGAAGTAAATGTGATCTTCTACCCTGACCCTGAGATGAAGAAGGGGCCCAAGGAAGAGAACCCAAAACCTGCCAAGCAGATCCTCTGCACCACAACCACCAAAATCCTCAGTTAATACAACCATGTTACAGAGAGAATAGTGAATCCTAGACCCCTCAGAAGACTAGGTGCCGAAAGATGATTGGTTTCCTGAATGGGAAGGAGTCCAATTCAAAGACAAAGTAGAAGAAGGAAAGGTAGGTACAAACTCTAAAGGGAGGGCAAGACCAGTAGAAGAAGAAACCAAATTACCCACATCCCCAAGTGACACCGAAGGGAGGGAATCCCTAGACACACAAATAAACCCTGACACCTTATTAAAATACGAAAGGGCTAAAGGGGTCTTGATAGAATGTGGAAAGAGAGCCCCAACAGGAGAAAGAGTACAAAAAGTTGCCTCAGGGTGAGGCTAGGTGAAAAGAGGGGAGGAACCCATAGTAGGAAAATCATCCAGCCCCAAAAATCCTGACGGAAGCAACAAATCAAAAGATATATAAGTAGCAATAGGAGAAAAAGAACACTGTTTCTTACCCGATACCAGGAGAGACCTTGGACAAGCCAACTTTGTGGACCTCTGAACCTTTTCTCGATCCAAGTCCAAGCCACTCATAGAAATACCA
Organism: Picea mariana; assembly: GCA_032191745.1. Taxonomy (NCBI): domain Eukaryota; kingdom Viridiplantae; phylum Streptophyta; class Pinopsida; order Pinales; family Pinaceae; genus Picea; species Picea mariana. The sequence goes on along the minus strand of JASDQU010012722.1, from coordinate 17,997 downwards.
ATAGATGTACTGGAGTGCCGCCCGTTGTCCCTGTCAATGTCATGAATCTTTGTAACAACCGTATGAGAACCCCTAGTAGCCCCGCACTCCAAATCCACAAGCCTTGATTTAGCAACAAAACCATCTCCCAAGGAGCCCCACAACTTCCCCTTGAAAGGAAATTTGCAATCCGCAAATCCATGCCCATAAACATGGAATATATGACAGCTAAAAGGGATTCCCTCATAATCCAACGATTGAATAAAAGAAACCAAAGTCATCTCCTTGAGTAAACCTAGAGATAGATACAACCTCACCAATATCTGGGCCATGGACATCAGACCTTTGTCCTCAAAGGAGAAATCCACTTCAATGAACTCACCCAGTTTGTTTCCAATGGCCGAGAAACCAACAAGGTTCTAGCACTACATAGGCAGGCCCGATAACCGAACCTAAATAGGAACCACATCCACCCTCTCCCGCTTAGCATCAAAATTGGGAGTCCATCGCTTAAGAACAATAGGAATACCATCCATACTCCAAGTTTTAGAAAAAACCCAAAAAAACATTAGCAGAAGCAGAGAAGACGAAGGAAAACCATCCCTTAGCTAACAAACAAATACTTGGATGGCGAAAAATATTAGAGCCCCAAGTATTATCCACCCAAGACTGCAAGAAAGAAGTACCCAACTACTTCTCGTGCACCCTACCCACTACAGCCAGCTCAGAAAACTCTACCACACAGTCCATGTCAATCTCCTCTCCTAAAACCAAACTATCTGATTCGGTCTTGTCCCGCACACACTGGGTACCTCTATCCATAGAAGGATTTGAATCCCCCGCGTCTTTCAGGCTCTTCCGACCCACAACATGAGCGTTACCTTTAGAGCCAAGATTTTGAGGAGAAGAAACAAAGCGTCTAGAAACCTCGTCCAGAGAAACAACCCCACTAAACAACTCGCCCACGGTCACTGTAGTCTCCAAAAGAGTACTAGAGTCGTTAAAAACCTCCGACAGAGAGAAAGGGGAAAAATAATTAGCCACTGACAAGTCCTTTTGTTGGGTACCCCAACTATCACCATCAAAGAGAGCCTAGGCTCGAAACCAGTGCATACATATTCACCAATCGACAGAATCGGAAGGGGATCCAACCCAGGATGAAATCCCATCAAGGAAACCACCGACGACTCACAAATCAGGGAAGAGGAAAAAGCCAAGCCACACAAATACGACAAATTGATCGGGGAAAAAATCTTTGAAACTAGACCAGATGTCAGAGAAGAAATTGAATCTGTTGGGTTCACCACTAGAAACCCCATTTATACTCTGACAAGGGATTTTGGGTCCCTTTCCACAAGATCACCCCCCAAACCACCTGTATCCGGCGAAGACTCTGCATCCCAAGCCGACTCCATCCCAATGGGGCAAATAAAAGGAACTGCAGATAGAAAAAGGAAGGGGGCATCCCCACAAAAAACCTGCATGCCAATATGCCACCACCTCAACCCTGGTAAAGTATGACCCCAAAAAATATTCCTCTACCACACCCCAAACCACCCCACCACTGGAAAAGGAGAGAAAACCTATCCTCCATCGCCATCGCCCACCACCACCCCCATCCACGCCATCACTCTATTTCAAGGTTCAGATGCCTTCTGAACTCATCACCATGATTGAATCATGCTGTCTTGTTGTCCTGGGAAATTTAGTTATAAAATCAATGGTTACCACTTCCCATTTCTTCTCTGGAATTGGTAATGGTTGGAGCAAACCTATTGGGTTCCTATGCTCACCCTTCACTCTCTGACATTCCATAATCTGGAAGNCTGAACTCATCACCATGATTGAATCATGCTGTCTTGTTGTCCTGGGAAATTTAGTTATAAAATCAATGGTTACCACTTCCCATTTCTTCTCTGGAATTGGTAATGGTTGGAGCAAACCTATTGGGTTCCTATGCTCACCCTTCACTCTCTGACATTCCATAATCTGGAAATGTAATCAACGACATATTTCTTCATTCCTAGCTAAAATAATTGGCTTCTTACTGATGCAATTGTTTTCTGGTAACCGAAATGTATATCAATTAATTACAATATCTTATTAATTATAGTAATTAATTATAATATACTATTAATTTTTTCTCGATCTTAAATATGAATAGAAATATTTTTTTAAAACCATAGTTTAGGTTTAATGTACTATCTTGTATCTTTCTTTTTCTACTTTTTATCATGTGTATCTCAAACAAAATTCTAATGTACATGTGTCTCTCTTTTGAAGTCTCAATGAGACACACCCTTTCTCTTTCTATAGGTATGATTTCCTAAGTTCTATTAATTAATTTATTTACTTGTGCATATCAGTATTATTATTAATACTAGCATACTTTTTAAGCGAGGGAAAGAGAATGTAGACATAAATTGAGATGGTTACATTTCTCAAATATTGAAGGAGTGTCTTTTTGGATGGTGCATGAATAACTAATAGAGAGTCTGTTCACTAGGTCCATGTGAATCTTATTCATTCTTATTATGACAATATTTACATGTCTAATGTGAAGCACACAGAGCTTAATAGTCAATGGATATATGGTTGGAGGATGTTATATATATATAGCGAAGATGTTCATATGATCCTAACGTTGGACTCTCAAATGTTGATATGTTGTATCTAGGGAAAAATAATAGTTGTGATTGTAAAGTCTCAAAATTGTGGACATTGTCTTATGATTTCGATGGGATTGTCAAGAAACTATAAGAAAATTTTAGAATGGAAATTTTGGAGTTTGTTTTCAATGATTGTTAATTGTTGGATGCTTCCTCGATCATATGATTTATTGCTTGGTTTTTGTAAAATTATAACACCACTTTCATGACTAACGTATGTTGCATGCAACATAAGTCTCACTTTGAATAAAGACGTTGACATGATCCTCCCTAGGGTTGTAATAGGGACCCATGGGCCTATTAGAGATAATAGTAGGATAAGTATGGTGTCCATTTAATGTAGTGTGTACTAGGTCTACAATGTTAGCTATTAATAAATAATGCCCCATTATGTAGTCACAATTTAATAAATGTAATGTGACCTCACTAAAGAAGGCCCACTAGCTAGTTAGCATTTAGTACGCTATAAATAAAGATAGATTCCTCCTTATTGAGCATGTATGAGAATATTATTGTATTGGAGAGCTTATCTCATTGGGAGGTTGCTCCCTTGAAGAGGAAAATGAACATGAGTTGATCTTTCCATAAGAACGATCTCTATAAGGTGTTTCTCTACCTTAATGGTATTTTCATATATAAAGCATTGAAGTATTTTCTACCCATAATTATACTTCTTATGTGTGATTTCATTTTCAAATATAAGGTGCACTTCATTTGGTATTAGATCTCTTTCTAGGGCATAGTTATGAAGGAATAATTCATACTTATGATATAATTGAAAGTATACTTATTCTATAAGTCTATATATAATCAAATATGAGGATAGTGAGAGAAGTTGGGGATGGAGATCACATAGAGATTTATGAAGACATTCATGGAGATATTATGGAGATTGTTATGATGTATTGGACATATTCTTATTAGCACCTCCATGTTATATATTATGAGGCCTCACATACTATATTGATGTAAGAGAGTAATGTATTATTATTGTAAATTAAAACAATGTGATCATTAAGGATATTTGTTGTTCTTATGTGAATTCTCTGTGTGTAAATTTTTGTTTATTGCTTCCCTTGAATCCAACATTTGGTATTAGAGTGATGGTATCATGGGAGCTCTCAACAGGTTGTTTATGAAGAAGAATGTGATATATGAAATATTAATTATCTGTCAAGAGATATTAATTATTATATACATTGTAAGAAGCTCCCTGAATGATTTCTAGTGAGCTACCGAATACCATCATTTAGTGCATGATTCATCATTGATTGTGCTCCAAGTTTGGAGTTTGTGTAGTTAATTTATTCACATTGCAACACATGGTAATTGGTCAAGAAGTTTCCCAACAATGCCAAGCATCCATTGAAAGGAAGAGAAGAAAAATGTGGGAGAGAAGAGGCCATGGAGATCTTCTTCAAGGAGAAGTGACGTCGAAAGAGTCGATGCCCTATCACTATTTGTGAAGACATTCAAGGGAAATTTAAGCTGTGAAAAATCCATTGCACTTGTTAAATAAGTGGTTGGCATAATTAGACATTTGAACAAGGAATGTGAGATGACGATTGGTGCAATAATTCTAGAAAGAAATCGACTTAGGATCAGTCACCGTAGGAGCAGTCACCATGCGAGAGGATTGGATGCGATGTCCGATGGTGGATCTGAGTTAGATCCAACCACAATGAAGTCATGATACAATATGTGGTGTATTCATGGGAGTTTGTGCATTTTTTCCTCCTGCATAATTTTGTCAGCAATTTGGTATTCTTTGTGGTTCTTAGCTATGCAGAAAGTCTGTTGTGAGTTCATAATTATGAGAGGCATTATAATCTAGTTAACAATAGAACATAAATCATGGTTATGAATATTGTTGTTTCTACTTTTGCAGAGGTAAGTTTATTTGTTGTATAGTCATTGTAACATGTCAAAGTTGCTTGTTGGAGCATTCTTAATGGTGCTTTGTACAAGACACTTGCCATGTGTTCACCAAATATTCCCATTGCTTATTGTTTGAGAAATAAAGTATGATTATTTGTGTTATGGATTTGTTGTGAGCTCAAGTT
>JASDQU010012722.1:0-13266 GCA_032191745.1 Picea mariana | reverse complement strand
AGGTAAGTTTATTTGTTGTATAGTCATTGTAACATGTCAAAGTTGCTTGTTGGAGCATTCTTAATGGTGCTTTGTACAAGACACTTGCCATGTGTTCACCAAATATTCCCATTGCTTATTGTTTGAGAAATAAAGTATGATTATTTGTGTTATGGATTTGTTGTGAGCTCAAGTTACGTGTAGAGGAGATTGGCCACGATATTGAGATGCCTTGTCAGGGCCTGATAAAGAAATGTCATGGGAAATACAAGAATGCTATCAGTCTGCAATGAGAATAATAGTATGTTGTTTCATTCCTGATCTAGTTGAAGTATTATGATTTGGTGTGTTGAAATTGATGTTGAAGAGAATATCACTCTAATTTGATGTCCGAGTAATGATTTCTCATTATTTCTCTGTAGTTATTAAAATAGTCAGTCAAAGAATCAGAAGGCGTAGAGAATTGTGTTTTTGGATCCATTTAGGCATTGGTAAAATTTGTCTTTATGAGATTGGGATGCCATACGAGCAGAGCCTAACGGTAACTTAGGACCAACACATGAAATAGTTGATAGTGCACGCATAATTCTCACTGGTGATGATACGAAAACCTAGTACGATGAAAGAAGCGAAACAATATTACCAAAGTTGGTAGAAAGGGTTCATATTTAGTCATTCTTTGAATATTGCTTTTGAGTTGTAAGTGGCAAGAGCGTTATGTAAAGTCAGGTTTTTAAATGGTTATAGTTTGAAACTCTTGTGTAAGTTGAGTCCTTTTTTTTATAAGTCCAAGTCGAAGTGGAGAGTAAGAATTGATGTAAAGAGTCAAATTAAGGTTGAATGTAAGAATACATTAGTAACCAAGTCAAATAGAATATTATAAAGATTAGATGATTACAAAGTTTTTATGTTGAAATAAGTCTAAGTTGAAATTGAGATTTTGACAAGTTGAGTCATGGTCTAAATTCAAAGTTGAGGATGGAGTGTTAAAGTCAAATTCAAAGGTGCATGATTGATGTTACTCATTACCTTTATTATTGTTTTATTTGAAATATGGGTGCATGATCGATTATACACGACACCCTATGTTTATTGTGTTTTTTCTTTGACAAGCAAGCGTGAATCATTAAATTATTTAAAATGGGAAAAGGAGGAAAAATACTTCAAACCTGTAATCATGAAATTGGACTACTACAACTAGATCTTGATGATGTTTTGCAAGAAATAGACAGGTTACAAAAAAACAATATTCCATAATTGGCAAAGTTGCAGAATTCAAGTCACGTGATAATGATCTGTATCATGAATTTGTTAGTTCTTATACAAAAAAAATAGACACAAGTCCTCCCAACTGGAGCAACTTGGATCCTTGAGGGATTTCACTCTCTTCATCTGCATCATGATTGTAGATCTCTCTTTCTCTCCTTGTCTTGCCAAAACTTGCATTCCTTGGTTGTGTGCCCTTGTTCTCTTATAGGACCTCCAAAGGCATCACAAACCATCATGTCCTTTAGGGTTGTCACGCCCTTCATGAACCCATGTATAAATGAATCATCATTCCCCTTCATGAACTCAGTAGCCTAAAAATATTTTTGCGCCCCTTCGTTGATCCAAATTCCCAAACGAATCCATGCGCTCGTAAACCGTTGTGCCCCCTTGGGACCAGTGTGCCCCTCATGTTGACGTGCCCCAATATTCTTGGTCACTTCATACTTAGGCAAGCCCCTTGGTGTGTTTGCATGACCAAGGCATCTACTTTCCCAACTTGGGTGTTAGAGAAACTCCAAGTTTCATCTCCTTGAGGACTTGGGCAAAGGTCTCTATGCCCATTTAGTCAAAGATATGACATCCTTCCCCACCTCAATTTGTTGTTGTCCCCGAAAACATCCACAAAATATACGATCCCTAAGTGTCTGCCCAAACTCATGCCTCTAATACAACTAAGTTTGCTGGAAAATCAAATTTTTGTGCCAACCAGAAACCCCAAGATTCTTGTTGTGTTGTTTTTTTCACTTGGGTGAGAAAAACAACAACACTTGCATGTCTAGATGAACTTTCTACACAAGACATAAGTTTGTGAGTAGGTTAAACAAGCCAAACACATGTATAAACAAAGAAATAAAACTAAAACAATTAAGAAATAAAAGTTAGAAATCATGAGAAACTTAGAACCATGAAAATCAAACAATGACCAACATAATGCTACCAATGGATCAATAGATTAGTAGGCAAAAACTTGTAGAGAAAAATAACGACTTATGAGTCCCCTCTTCCTCCTCGAGAGGGATCTTGAGTTCCATAATGAAGAGCTCTTCATACAATGGAAGAAATGGAAAATGGTGAAGAACAAAAATTCATATTCCCTCAAGAGGTGAGTGGAATGGCCTATTGCAATGATGCTTGAAGGCTCCAAAGAGAAAAGAGGATTCTCAAGGGATAATTCTTGCAGCATAACAATACTATGAAGATCTTGGTTTCTTAGTGCACCCATGGCTCTTATTTATAGCATTCATACATGGAAAATTGTAATTGGTTCATAGTGTGAAAAGGGGGCCTTTTAGGGCACCCTCTAGTTCTTGACCAACCCCCCATTTGAATTTCGCTAAGATATGAGGGTCAAATTGTGTTGGGGGTTAGTCCATAAGTGGTTGAGGGGCCAACAAGATCCATAAATGTGTTTTTTATAGAAGTGCACGACTTTTCTCATACACAGTCATGCACTTGGCGCATTGTGCACGCTGAGGGTATTTTTGGCCCGCACACACTATGCACTATGTACACGCTTCCTTTGATGAATTTGCACATGTCAATTTTTTGACCCAATTGTATAGTTTTTTTTTCCTTTTGAATGCATTTCAGTGTTGTAAGTGGACACATTATTGTTGGCATTGATGTGTTTCCTTAACCATTTGCGTGCAATGTTGTCGACGATTTTTCAGTGATAACAGATGCCCCCTAATGTGTGAGGTTAGGAGCATACGTATAGCTGAAATACAACAATGTTTATTTTACTAAGAGTGAAATTGTAATGAAGAGTGAACAGAGGAACTGCAAGAGCGATCCATCAGACAGAGGAAAAACTGTGGGACCCAATCCTTTCTCTATGGAGAAAAATAAAATTTGTATACAAACGAGGTGGGCATGCCCCATTCTCGTGTCATGTAACCAAAATGTGAGACTGTAATTGACGGTGTATGTTGATGTAGATAACTATAGTGCCCTCAAGGGTGGTTGATAATGACAGATGATAGTTCTGAATGGTGAACGTACTTTGAAGTGAGGCAAGGATGATTGTAAGAAGTGTCGATGACTCATAGGCATTGATGGCCTAACGAATTCAGAGGTATTTGGTTGGTATGAAACAAATGCAATAGTCACATAGCAAGACCCACTGTAACATGAGAATTTTCAGAAGTTGAATGTTATGGGGGTCAACAGAATCAGAGAGAAATGATGATTCTCTCTATGCCGTCTGAGACTCCTCATTGTGAAGGTAATGAGAGTCAAGATACTACTACCCTTTTGGAAATTGTGTTGATGTCGATAGAAAGGGAGACATGACTCCAAGAAGCCAAGGGCTTCATGAAATATACTGATATGATATTAGGTAATGATAGGTAACATGAATGAAGTCAATATGAGGTGAGACTTAAGATTTCCCTTGGTTGGGGAATTTTTAAGGATGATTGGAAGCAACCGTAAAACTATATCTAGTGTTGGGAGGATGACTAGATATGGGGTTAAATTGTGCCAGAGGCTAACAAAGTGGAAAAACTCAGAGATCATGGGTACATGGAATTGGGATACTCAGGGTTTGTGAATGATGTCAGAATGAAAAAAGAGTGGATGCCCCAACCAAGGGTGACATGGGTTGCGTTGCCATGGAAAAGAAGGTCATCAAGGGTGATGAAAAAAGGATAAGTAAATGCTAGAAACAAAGGATTTTTACAATTGCCAAAGAAATAAAGAATAATTTGGGTTGAGTATACAAATATAGAAATCGGTGCCCTAGTTAAAGGTGGCTTGGCCTGTTAGGGCGCAAGTTGTGAAAGAGAGTTGGTAGAGGGTGGGGGGGGCATGGGTGGGTTTTTATAGGAGGTAAATGAATGGAGGGCAATCTACAGATGGGAAAAATGATAGTGGATGAGATGGAAGGCTAATGATACTACGAGGGTGCATTCAAATAGAACCGATATGTATGACCTGGGAGTCCATTGGGAAAGATAGAAATATTATGAGAAGAATTATGGGGTTCATTTTCAAAAGTGCATGAGACTATCAAGACTCCCATCCCTGGGGGTGAAATCAACATGAGTGTCAAGTGGAAAAGGGGAACTATGAATGGGAAAAATCATGTGGGGGAGAGTGCTACCAGGTGACAATACCAAAATGTAGCAGAGGTGACAATACTGCAGATCCAGATGTAAGGACCCTAAAGCTAAACGCCAGAGGGTGTGACTAGGAGATGCAATTTATTTATAGGGGGAATAATTACATGCCAGTGTTGAACATATACCTGATGGGGTTGTGTTGCTTTGATGAATAGGTACCTGCACACATGAAAACCAAATACCCAATGTGAAAAATATCTGATGATAAAGAACATATGAAAACTATTTGATAAAATTTTGAACATGAGCATGCGTACCTGAACGTAATGTGAGAAAAATGATCCTCCGGGGCCAAGTTCAGATGATGGCCTGGGGAATGTGAATGTGTAGATGGTGGGACTTGGATCCCGTGGCTGAGAATGGATCGGAAAACAAAGTCTCTAGGATCCTGTAACTAAGTGTGGAAGTTTGGAAAAAGGGACTATTTGTGGTTGGTGGGCCCACAATGCCACATCATTTGTACCCGTCGTTGTAGCTAGATTGGCGAGAGTATTTTGGAGAGATTTGGATATTATAGGAGTGTGAGTCGACCGATCAGGGAGTGGTAAGAGATAGGTTAGTGGTCCTATCCTCCAACATCATGTGAAATTTGTAGAATGTAGGTAGGGGGTGTATGGAGGGCCATACAGGGGTATTTTTTGGGTAGGTTCCCACCAATGCACAGAAAAAGGAGGAATACCCGCGCGCATGTGTGCGGGTATAATCCCTTTTCCCATGCATAGTGTGCGGTTATGCTTGACATAGCTACACATGTTGGCGCAAGGGAGGGAAAAACATGCGCACATGGGATGCATGCCTATTTGATTGACAACTACGCATGACACACAGTTTTTTCTCAGACAGTTGTGCATTAGCATGCAACTATGAAGAGAACAGGTGCGCACATGTGTGCACTTGTATGGGTGACAATTTTTCATTGATGCTTGACTTTTTTTCCAACAATTGGGCATGAGTGCGCAATTGTGAAAATAATAGGAGTGCACATGTGCGCACCTGTCTGGGTAAAATCTATGCACTAGAGGCAAGGCTAAGGGGTTTGAAAATTTTGAATTTTTTTATCCTTTTTATGGATGATGAGGCTGACCAAGTGTGTCTATGTGGATGTAGGTGATTAGCATACTCCAGATACTACGATGCCAATGCACTAGAGAGAGCGGGACTGGGACTATCTACAAGAGGCGGTGAGAGAGCATCCGAGTGTGCGGAGACACTTGGCAGCCTGCGGGTTTCTCAAGTTCTTCGAATTCCTACTCATATGGTCATAGGATTTCCTGCTTCAGTATATGATTTCTATGTGGAGCACTGATCTGCAGTGATTCATAGTGAGAGGACATCAACTGACATTCTTGGTTGTCAAGGATGTATACTTCTTGACGGGGCTCCCATTCCATAGGATGGCCCTTCCTATGGACCCCCAACTTTCAGGGGATGAGCGAGTGGGTGACTTGGTGGTTCGCCACTGCACGGGGCTGAACTCGATGTCAGGTTCGATCATTCAGATCGAGGCGATCGACGACATTTTGACAGAGTGCATCGCCGCTATGGTAGTGAGGATATACGGATCCTTGAGGACTCATCGGATCACTGGCGGTCAACTGAGGATAGTGGAGTGGGTCCTTGATGGGGACCTTTTTTCCTGGGGGCTGATGTTACACACCAGGATGATGGGGTAGGTTAGCGAGTGCCAGAGATCTGAATCTGGTGACTTCCCCTTTGGGTCTATTCTGGTGGCCTGGTTTCTAGAGAGAGTGCCTCTATTGTGCCCTCAGATTCTGCTAGAGCCTGCGGGGCCATGAGAGTCACGACTAATGCGATGGACCCATGTGTTGGCCCAGCATCAAGGTGGAGAGGGTGGCCATTAATTCACGAACAAGGTGGTGTGCATGTGGAAACATATGCCAAAGGTGATACTGAGGTAACCATACACTGGTATGGACTACCGACATGACCCTGATATGATGCTGCCTCCTGGGGAGGATTGGGATTAGAGAGGTATGTTTTTGGATTATGTTTTGTGATTTTGATAGCTATCATTTGATTATATATGTATATATGGATGCTGACACTATATTTGGTGTTGAATTGCAGATGTGGGACCCTGAGGCCAAGAGACAGAGATAGTCGGGGAGTCGGCTCGCTGAGGACTAGTTCAATTGTCACCTGTAGAGAGGAGGGTAGGACAAAGGTGGAGACAAGATGATGTTGGTGTTGAACCAACACATGAGCCATAGGAAGAGGCCAAAGTGATGGTAGACAACCTGTGTTTCTGTTTCGAGTGGGTTTTGTAGGGCATACCTGAGGTCATGTGGGCCCATATCTAGGACGAGGAGGTCCTAGATTAGTGTGTGGGTGTACCAGCGGAGTGGCGAACCCTGATTCATCGAGAAACTATAGCGGGGCCAGCGATGACTAGTCGGCTTCTCCCTGGACCTGGAGGGCCTCCAGTTGATAGAGGACCTAGGGGGGGAGCTCTGGGGGTACCATGAGTGTCGGGTTATGTATATATAGGCTCGAGAGCCCATTTTGTATAGGGTAGTTGATACCCATTTTGTATAGGGTAGTAGATACCCATTTTTGTACCTATAGAGGTGGGGGGGACTCACTGGCCTATGAGCAATGTATATGTATCTTTGTAAACACTTGATGGCATTTTGATGATTATATATATATGGATATACATTTTTTTGATCATTCATATCTTCATGTGTTATGTTTTTATGCTTATGATGTCTTTTCTATATGTTGGTGACAAATGTATGATGCTTATGTATAAAATGATGTTTAATGTGATAGATTCCAATCTAATACTAGGTTAGCCATGTTATCTGCTATTTGATTAAATTGTCTTGGAATATGTGTAAATGTGATTGAATAAAAGTTACGAGATAATAGTCTAACCTGTAGGTATTTGCGAAAGAGGCAAGGATCGCGAACATGATATACATTGTTGAGTTGCAAGATGACAAGATGGAAATATAATAGAATGCGAAGGTGACGAATGTGGTGATGACTGGCCTCGACGAGGAGACCAATGACAACGTTGTATTCATCTTGGTTGTTGGTGGCCGAGCCCAAACATATGCCACTAGAGTGGAGCAGCACATGTGAGGGGGTATAGAGGGCCCACGCGATCGAAGCGAGATTCTGGGACCAACGGTTGGCACCGTCAGCGTAACCGATGTGGTAGGATGATGGATGATGCATCTGTCAATAACACAAATGATAGATCAGACATGAGGAATGGTGGCAGAAAAGAATACTAAAAACTCTAAAAATGTGTACAAAGAAAAATATAAGGTAGAATGGCTATGCTCAGGCATAAAAATTCTTTGGGTACAACCCGTTGACCGGTTCTTTGAGAGGGTATCCTTCTGGAGAGGCCATGATGTATGCACCCTTAGTGAGGCAGTGTTGGATGATGTAGGGTCCATGCCATAATGACTTGAATTTCCCATGGCCGAGGGTATCATGGGAGATATCATAGGTTAACACGAGATCCCCTTTGCTTAATGAGCGAAGGTTGACATGGTAGTCGAAGGTGGATTTGGAACATTTTTTAGCTACCTCATTGTTTTGTAATGAATATCGACGATCTTCATCCAACGACTCTAAGTTCAGCAGGCGCTACTCCATCGGAGCAGTGTCAGGTAATATCTCAATGGCAGTGCGTAACGTGGGAATTTCTCACTCGATAGGGAGAGTGGATTTGATCCCATGGATGAGGTGGAATGGTGTAAAACCGGTGGAAGTTTTGACTGTCGTGCAATAAGCCCATAACGTGGAAAACAACATATGATTCCAGTTGGTCTTATGTTTGTTGACGGTACGTTGTAGCATGGTTCTGAGGACTTTGTTGAAATCCTCGACCTATCTGTTGGACTGAGGGTAGTATGGGGAGGAAAACTCATGGGAGAAGCCTAACTTTGAGGAGAGTTCCATGAAGATCTCATTCTCAAAGTGTTTACCGTGATCGAACACTAATTGTAGTGGGACTCTGAATCAGGTAATGACGTGGTTGAAGAAAAAATGTGTTGTTATTTCAACGATATTGTTGAAAATGGGGATGGCTTCGGCCCATTTGGTAAAGTAATCTATTGCCATGACAATGTACTTGTGTCCATTACTGGATGGAGGACGAAAATTCATGAAGTCTATGCCCCATTTGTAGAAGGGGTCAGAGGTGATGACTGGATGTAGAAGAGATGGTGGCGCTCATTCTTTGTTTACATAGAGATGGAATTTGTCGCATCGCTTGACAGTGTGGATGCAGTCATGAAACAACGTGGGCCAGAAGTACCCTGCTCGAATGATTTTTTGGGCAGTGGACATACCCAAGAGGTGACCACCGCAAGCGCTGCTATGGCAATCATTCCAGACTCTGTCAGCTTTTTCTATGGTTAGACATCAACAAAGAATGGTGTCGACCCCATGTCAATAGAGGACAAATCCAATGAGGAGGTATTGAGGGGCCTGATGGAAAATTCGTCAATGATCATCTTGAGAGAGATGAGACCAAAACTTTTGTTTATGCAAGTAGATGAGGAGGACATCGTACCAGGGTTCATCGGAGGGGATGAAGAAGAGGTGCTCGTTAGGAAAATATGTATTGACGGGGGAAGTTGTAGCACCTGAGGGAAGAGTTGTAATGAGTTCGGCGAGGATAAGCACTTTCTTGATTTTGGGAGTTGAGAAATCTAGGTCATATCCCTGGAGGATAAAGATCCAACAGGAAAATTTGCCATTAATTTTCCATCGACTAAGAAAGTATCATATGGGGTTGGGATCTTCTATGACCTTGGTAGTCTGAAGCAAGATATAATGGCGCAACTTCTAGACTGCGAGGATAACTGCTAGGGTGATTTTCTCATCATGATTGTACTTCAGGGGTGGCCCTAAAAGGTTTTTACTGATGTAGTAAATGACATGTTCATGCCCGTCATCCCTTATTTGGGTGAGGACTCCTACTATCGATATGACTGAGGTTGCCAAGTAGAGGATGTAATCACGATCATAGTCTTGGGGGCTAATCAAAGGGGCATTGGATAAGGTAGTTTTTAAATCATCAAAAGTTGTTTGAGTATGTTCGTCCCATCAAAATGGGATATCGTGATGCAGTAGGCAGAGAAAATCATTTTCGTGAGTGGCGTAGTCTGGAACAAAACGACGTAAAAATTTGGCTTTGCCTTGTAGGCTTTGTAGTTGGCATAAATTCCTAAGTGTTGGAATTTTTGTGATAGCTTGGACCTTGAGGGGGTCTACCGTGATGCCATGTTGGGAGACAATGAACCCTAGCAGGTGTCTGACAGTGGCACAAAAGACACACTTGAGGGGGTTCAACTGGATATTATACTGGCGAAATCATTGGAAAAAAATGCATAAGTCATCTAAATATTGAGTTCTCTTTTTGGATCGAGCAGTGAGGTCATCCAAATAAGAAAGGATGATGTGAGAAAGATCATGGAAAACATAATTCAGGGCTCATTGGAACGTAGCACCTGCATTCTTGAGTCCAAAAGGCATGACATGATAAGAAAAGGTACCCCAAGGGGTGGTAAAAGCGATTTTATACTGATCTATTGGATGAATCTGGATTTTATTTTAGCTGAAGAACCCATCCATAAAGGACAATGCCTCATGGTCGGCACAATCATCGATAAATTGGTTGATGATATGGGTTGGGAAGTTGTCTTTGGGAAAAGCATGGTTGAGATTGTGAAAGTCTATGAATACATGAATAGTGCCATGTTTTGTGTTAACGAGGACGGGGTTGGAGACCCATGAAGTATACACAATGGGATAAATGAACCCAACAACACGTAGCTTGTCAATTTCACCTTTGATAGCTATAACTTTGGATGGGTGAAGAGGGAATTTCTTTTGACGAATTGGGGCGACATCTGGCCAAGTGTAGATTCGATGTTCGACGATAGATGGATCGAGGTTGGGCATCTCTATACATGACCAGGAAAAAATGTCTTGGTATTCCTGAAAGAGAGATTTATAAGAAATGAGTTCTTTAGGGGAGCATGTGGCGCCAATGGTGATTTCTTATATGATTCTGTGTTTAATGGAAATGTCAATTTTGACAGTAAGGGAGATGTTGGCCATGTTGTCTTCTTCAAAATCATCTCAGGTAGGAATAGGGTTGTTGAACCAGTCTATATTCCCCAAAGGAATAAAATCCTTGGTTTCAATTGCGCATATGGAGGCTTGGGTAGGAGGATGAAAGGCCTCCTATGAAATAAAAAGTCGATTATGGAGCGCATTCCATGAGAAATTGGGGGTAGTGAGTTCCTCCAGGATATCTTCGTCGCAGTGAAAAATGTGAGAGTACAAGGGATCCTGGGAGGTGATCAGGGGAACGGTCAATGGGTAACCATTGGTGTCCTCAAGTGGTGAGGACTCAGATGAGATATTGTGTATAGGGTGTGAGGGACCACTGGACATAAAGTGAATTTCCTGATACTGTGGATGGTACCTCATTCGCGCAAGGACTGACGATGAAATATATCGAATATCAGTGATGTGAGCTTCAGTAAGGGGTGGTTGAGAGGGCTATGGCCAAGATGTTTGGTGTACTGCAGCTAATGTTTGGAGAAACTAAGGTAGAGCTAGGCAATGTTGAGTGCAATGGCCATATTCTGAATAGATGGCACAAACAAATTTGGTTCACAACCCTTTATTGCTTGTAGTGGAGGACTCCATAGTAGCAGTGGATGCACTTGGTGGAGTGATGAGAAATGTGGTTTCTCTGGGAAGATGGATCAGATTGTGTAACTCGAGAAGAGTAGGACATCGATTAGTGGGGTTCCCTTCTCTTTCGCATAGGGTGCAAGGAGGTTGAACTTGGGGAGGAAGTGGAGCTATGGGCTCTTTCTTCTTTCTTTTTCCCCCAACTATGGCAAGGGTGCCAACAGTTAGGGGTGATGGTGGTGTGGTAGGAGCTTGTACTAGGATCTGCATCGATATTCCCTTCGTCTGAGGAGGGAGAGATGGTTGAGGAATCATCGTGGGTGGATGAAGATGCCATACAGGGATGGAAAGCACCATATTAGGAAGGGTAAGGGTCACAACTACCTGGAATGCTTGGAGTCCAGGTGGGGGGTAGAAGAAGGGAATTTGTATAATGGCTTGGGGAACTGTCTCCCAAACTGGGATTTTCCCTTAGAGGGGGGTGGGGGGGGGAATCTAGGATAAGCGGTGTATTGGGGTTCTCACGGAATTCCTGAGGTAATATTTCTCCAACTGGTGGAACTTCGATGTGGGGAGTTTCCTTGATGGGAGGAGCATTGGGTCCGATATTGGTTCCATTATAATATACTACACACACTTTTGTCGAAGGGTGTAGGAGTGGTGGCGCTCCATGATATTCCCCCAGAAAGGATAGGTCCTTGAAAATGTCAGGACCCATGTTGATGACCGAATAATCATTCGAGCTAGTGCGGACAAGAGGAAGAATGTTATCAATGTTGTCAGAATGATTAGGCTCGTAATTTGTATTTTGTTCGATGGTGACGATTTTCCCGTTGTGGGGGAACACCATCGTTCAAAACATAGAAGAAGTCACTTCCTTCATAGAATACATGTAGCTATTTCCAAACAAGATATTGTAATCAAGTGGAGAATCGATAACTTCAATTTCGATTAAGATGGTTTTTCCCCCAAGTTCTACGGAGACATTTTGGAAGAGGCCTTCAGGAGACGATGGTCGGCCATCATATGCTCTCAGGGTGATGGGAGATGGTACTAGCTCAAGTGAGCCAAGATGTTTCCATACTACTTTGGACATGATGCATGTGGATGCACCTTCATCGATGATACATCAATGAACTGTGATGTTCCAGATCTTAAGTAGTATCTGAAAAGCTACCAGGGCAGGGAGACATGGTTCTCCGCTATCTAGATCAAAGGTGATGAGTCTAGTATTAGCTAGGTCGACTACCCCTTAGGCGGAAAGAAAGGATTTCCATTGATTCTGACAGCTTTAGAGGGCCTCCAATACAAACATGGCTAAAGGAGACTGAGCTAAGTCATCGATCATACTGTAGTTATGGGCTGCCCTAGCATGAGGGTTATGTACATTCCGTCATAACAACATACAAGGTATACAAGGGTTTGGTTCATTGTTAGGGTGTGGAATCATCAATGGTGGTCTGGTTGTAACTGGGGGTGTTTTCGAGGGGGTTGGGGTAGATTAAGGGGGAACACCATACTGGTGACCACGTGTTTGCAGAAGAATTTCTTCTTTGCTGGTAAGGAGGATGTTGCAATCAGTCGGATTTCTGAGTGGAATGGGACCTGGGTTTTGATACTGCCCCATTTTGGGTGGAGAAGGGTGTACCTCCTATTGGTTATTCATCACACCTTGGTGTGGAATAGGGTTTTTCAAAACAGCCAGAGGTGGTTGTTGCAAGTACTGTTGTGGGGCCTTCTGAGGGGCAAGTGATGTTGGAGGATGTTGCGCATTCATTGATTCTTTGATCCATTTGAAGTCATAAATTTGGGTTCAATGGTGATTTTAATGTCCATACTCTCCACAGAGAGTGCAAGGGAAGTTTGTCCTAATATTTTTGTTTTTATTCCCTGGGCATTTGTTGTTTTTGTCCCCTTGGGGGTTATGGTTGTCATGATTCTGTGCAAGATACCAGATATATAAAATATGCAGAATAGAAATGAAATGCTATAAATGACAGAATAACAGTAAAATATCCAGCATAATCTTCACAATACACAGAAATGATATATGAAATAGCAACAGAAGAACACTTTGATTCAGATAGCAATGTTCACAGGCCTCTTCGAGGGGGAAACCTCCAGTCGAGCAGCACTCTATTACAATAATCTCCAAGCTAGGGTTTTCATACCCTCGACCCTTATTTATACTAAACATGTCTAT
>JASDQU010012721.1:115596-127770 GCA_032191745.1 Picea mariana | reverse complement strand
TTGATAATTCTACACAAGTATACCAACTTATTCTAACAATCTTGGCTAATCTAGGACCATAATATGTTGTCTATGTCTCCACTTTCCATTATGGCAGATATCTCTTAGGAACAAACTGGAAGATTCCAACTGTGGATAAATTCATTGATTCTCTCACTCATGAGCAGTTAAAACTCATTTAGATGGGCCTAATCATGGATCCCAAATAACATGCACTCACCATGCATGATGGAAAAGGATCATCCAAACATAACGGAAAGGAGAAACAAAATGAGAAGGAGGGATATTCCAAACCCTTCAACGATTCTTCAGGTTCCAAAGACTCTTCATATTCCAAGAAGAATAAGAAGAAGAAGAAGAAGAAGGGAAAGAAATGAAATTACTACAATAAACCAAATCATGAAGAAGCAAGTTGATCTTATGGAACATGTACTTCAGTAGAACAACCTTGGAAGCTTCATTCCAGAAGGAGTCAAGAAGCAGAAGGAAGGAGATCCTACTCCTAAGAAAAGTAATCATCATGCTCTTGTTGCAATTAATTCCTCATCTGATTCATGGATTATAGATTTTGGCACATCACATCATATGGCAGCGAAAGAGGAAGTTTTCACTTCTTTGTTTTCATGCTCTAGACCCCTTATTCTCATGGGAGATGATACTTCGTAATGGAATTTTTTGAGAATGTTTTACATGTTCCAAAGATTTCTATGAATCTTCTCTAAGTTTATTAGATCACTCAAAAAGGAAAAAAAGGTTGAATTTACATCAGATTCAGTTTATGTACTTGATATGCATGACAATTCCATTATTGCAATAGGTGAGGTGAATCACAAGTCAAGGTTTTATAAATTCACTAAGTTTTATGACGATGACTTCTCTTTTATACTTACAAATAATGAGACTACTTTGCATGCACCTCCGGTGCCAAATGCAGATACTCTTGTGCTTCCATCAGTTCCATACATCAGAGATGATTCCATACACTCAGATTATATACATGGAAATGAGATGGTAGTACAACCAGATAAGAATCTTACGCCAAAGCTTCAGTAGATTCCCAATAGGGCACAGTTCACACTTCAGGAAACAAGTGTCCTTGCAGGGAATCCATTGGATTCGAGGAGGACTAGATCTTAGCATGAGGATATTTCTCATGTACTTTCAACTTATAAACCTTTGATTCCCATACATTACTATATGTTTCAATCTTCAGATCCAAAGACCTACAATAAGGCTATGGGAAATCCATTATGGAAAGAAGCCATGCAGAAGGACTATGACTCACTCCTAGAGAATCATACTTGGGATTTGGTTCCACTTCCACCATAAAAGAATATTTTTCAGGTGCATATGGGTCCACAGGATCAAGAGGTACAAGGCTAGACAGGTTTCCAAAGGACTTCATCAGATCCATAAATATTTGTACATATTCATAAAGACTTTCAATGAGAAAAAGTTTCAGTATTTACGATATCGTCTTGGAGTGAAGAACACAATTACCTAGAAGTTGTCTTTTCTTCTTTTGATGCATTGTCTTTTGAGGGGGGGGTTTGTTCCCATGTGGTTTTCCCTCCTTCCTCATTTTTATTCAGTGTTCATTAGTTGCACTGTACATGAGTACCTAATATGGCCTAGTAGTCAAGACTCATTTTTTAGTCCATAGTGATTTTTAGGGGGGGTGTTGGAGAAATTTATATTTTCGACACACTAGTTCAATGGGAGTTAGGTGACTAGTTATATTTTAGACTTTCTATTTTAGACTTTCTATTTTAGACTGTAATTCCTTGTTTGTTGTTGACAGGTAATGTGTTCTTTCTTTCAATACCCACACAGAAAGTATTTCGGCTATCAACCCTTTCTAGTGTCATACTTTGGGGGGAATTATGCTACGCATTATTTTGTCACAAATCATAATGTTCACCTATTTTCCATCATCCAAAGATTAAAATCCATGATCACTGAAGAAAATCATTTCCCTGAAAGAGGTCAAGATTTATCAAAACATTATTTTATGAAAGTGTTTCATGTTGCACCAAATCATCATGTGTCACTCTTAAGTGTCGCATGTTGCATCATTATAGCATGTCACAATGTCTCATGTTGCTAGTTCACGAGGTGTGACATTGTTTGAAAGGAAGGAAAAAGAATAAATTCACAAAGTTTCTAGAAGAGAAGATTCATAGATGAGGTGTCCTCCAATCGGTTTGGATCTCACCCATACTCCTAATTTGAAGAAATCCTAACCTCTCTTCCTAACCTCCTATTCAATATACAAAATAAGACTTCTCTCATGAGAAAAGGTTAATAAATAATGGAGAATAACTAGTAGTGAATAAAGGTTAATAGATTTAGCTTCTAATTTGTGATCAAAAGATTGTTCTTTGGCCTTGAGGGATTCTTGTGTCAAAGTATTCCATTGATGGTGATGGAACTCATGGAAGCAATTTGAGTATTGGAGTAATGAACTGTTGGAAAGAGCCTCACAACACTAAGGCATTGGTTGTAACTCGTCCATTATTATTAATGCAATAACATGTTTCCTTTCCTATAAATATTTTTCATTGTAAATTGTCTTTAATACATTTATCCTTGGTCATTTGTATATATTTGTTGAAGTACTATTGTTTCTTTCATTGGTTATCTTGTTTTCTTATACATATTTCCATTTAAAAACCTTTGAATAAAGCTAGGAGATGCAATTAGCGAGGAAAACCGTCGATAAAGAGGTATGAGTCCTTACTTATCAATATTTTGAATGTATGAATCTAAGGAAAGTAATATGTTCTGTTTTATTTTGTTCTATATTTGGGTTCCCAAGCTAGAGAGATTGTTATGTATCTGCATTGATTAATTTTTTCGACAACAATAACCAAATCCAAATCTGCCAATAAGATCAATACAAAACTGCATTTTCCACCCCATGGGGTACCTTTTCTTATCACACCATGCCCTTCGAACTCAAAAATGTTGGTTCCACATTCTAGTGGGCCATGCCATATGTTTTCCATGATCTCTCCCATCTCATCCTAGCTTATATGGACAACCTCACTGCTCGGTCCAAAAAGAGAACTCATAACTTGGAGTATTTACATCTCATATTTCAATGATGTTTCCAATATAATATTTTCCTTAACCCCCTCAAGTGTGTTTTCGGTGTCATAGTCAACAACTTACTTGGGTTCATTGTCTCTCAATAGGGAATCATTATGGACCCCTTTAAGGTCTAGGAAATCAGTGAAATTCCTCTCCCAAAAACTATGCATCAATTACAAATTCTTTGGGGAAAATCCAACTTCCTACACCACTTTGTTCCTAATTATGCAACTTGCACCCATGGTTTCTTACACTTATTATGCCATGATATCCCATTCAGATGGTATCAGCATGCTCAAGCATATTTTGACTCATTAAAATCCACCTTATCTAAATCCCCCTTGATTATTCCACTAGAGTTCAAAAAAGATTACATCCTATACCTATCAGCCTTAGAGGTATCAGTTGTAGGAATACGCATCCATCTAGGTGATGATAGACATGAAAATGTCATTTACTACATCAATAAGAATCTCTAAGGGCTAACCTTGAAACACAATCATGAGGAGATATTTTCCTTGGCAGTAGTTCTTACAGTTTAGAAACTACATCATTACATTCTGCTTCACACCACCAACATCGTGGAAGACTACAACCACATGCACTACTTACTTAGTCAATTTCAAATCAATGGAAAAATTTCCTAATGGATCGTAATCCTTCAGGAATATGGTCTAGAGTTCACGACTCCTAAAAGTGAAAACACACTTGTCCTTGCAGAGATGATCACTGACCTCCCATCAGATGCCAAGGACACACCCATCAATGAGAAATTCCCAGATGAACATTTTTTTTTCATTCATCCGATGACCCATGGTATGGAGGCATCCCCATATACACACGCACACAAAATTTTGGCCCTCACCTCTCTCAAGATGATCACTAACGTATATGACACAAATTCCCATGTTATCTCCTTATCAGAGATGTTCTATATCAAAGGGGAGTGGATACCATACTATGTAGTTTTCTCACTCTTGATGGGTATGAGAGAGCCCTAAACAATTTCCATAGTGGTACTTGTGGTGGACACCTCTCTAGAATGTCTACTTCTTATGAAGTGGTCATGGTGGGTTATTACCGTCCCACTCTATTTCATGACTACATACACGTAGTTAATTGATGTGATAAATTCCAAGTGTATACACATAAAACCAAAGAACCACCAGCTCCCCTCCATCATGTTATCATGACAAAACCCTTTTGCAAATGGTGCATCGAAATTATGATATTTAACCCCCCATCTAACAATGGGCACAAATACATTGTGGTAGCAGTTGATTATTTCATGAAATGGGTCGAATCCATGCCTACATTCAACAACATGACAAATTATACAACCCGATTATTTTTCAACCACGTCATCACTCACTTTGGGGTTGCCTTATAGCTTTTGTCCGACCATGGTAAGAACTTTGAGGATGCTTTGTTTGTAGAACTATCCTCAAATTTAGGGTTCAATCATGATTTTGCTTCATCATAGTACCCATAGTCCAATGGACAAGTTGAGTCATTCAACAAAGTTCTCAAAACCATGCTACAACGAACTATGAAAAAACATAAGATCAAATGGAATCATATGTTGTTTTCTTCCTTATGGGAATACTGCATGAAAGTCAAAACTACCATAGGATTCACATTATTTCATATTTTCCATGGGGTTGAAGTGGTACTACCCATTGAGTGTGAAATCCCAACATTTCACGTGAGAATCAAGCTACTGCCAAACACCACATCTATGGATCAATGTCTGATTTCTTTAGAATCCCTCGATGAGAACTGCATATCCTAGTTGAAGAACAATGAGGAAGCCAAGAAACATTCTAAAAATAACGTTGGCCACCAATTTAACCTTCACTCATTCAACTAAATAAACTTAGTCTTTTCCTATGACATCATTCATGATACCTTAGGCCACATTAAATTTGAGTCCCTTTGGCGAGTCCCTGTTATTGTCATACACTTCCTTAAAAAGGGAGCATAAATCCTATCCCAACCCAAAGGATCTCCTCTCATGGACCATTTCAATGGGTTATACTTGAAGAATTTCTATCCCTATCATACCATGATATAGGTGGATATAGGTGGCCACCCACCTTTTCCAACTCGCTCAAAACAGTTTCTGGCACTTTTGGAAATTTACTATTTTTAACAGTTTTTATCTGCTGGGGCCATTTTGAGGGCCTAAATGAAGGTTTTTCGGGATCAACCTTCTCTACGATATCTGAAGGCTATTATTGAGCCCCCAAAATGAATCTCCTCGATAATACCTTTCCAACAGGCTATCGTGCCCCTAAAACAAATATTTTATGCAAAAGTTACGACCCCAGAAAGTTGATGTACTAACTTACCCAAACAGGGCCCACATGAATTTTGGCGCTTCGTTTCCTAGGGTTTGGTTTTTGGATGTCTAGAGTTTTTGACATTCTTTTTTATTGTAAAAAGTCCTTCACAGCCTCATTGTAATGATCTTCTTGTGAATGAGCGCAACTGTCACATCTCTTCTTAGACATAAGCCACCACCATTCCAGGAATCTTGTTTTCCGTTGCATTTTACAGTTTCATCTTATTTCCTTATTGAATAGAAAACCAGTTTTACAGTATCTTTGTTATTCTGTGTTAAGCATATTTTAATAATCTGTATTCATTTTGTTATGCTCATAAAATCTACATCAGTGGTATCAGAGTGGTCTTCTCCTTGTCGTCTTAATGCACATCCCCAACGAGGTCAGGGTACAAAGAATTAGGTCTCGAGCTTGTTTATCTTGAGGACAAAAAATCTCACACGCCCAAGTGACGTCTCATCACAGGAGAAAATAAATATGACAGGACAAGAGATCCTTTCAAAAAAATTCTTGAGGAATCCCTCACGCAACAAAGGAACGAGATGATGGATAGTTTCGCGCAAAACCTTCGGCGGCTACCAACAAGCGATGCATCTTCCTTGAGTGGAGGCATCACCCCCTTCAAGGTACAAATCAACTTCGATATTCCTATATTTGAAGGTCAGATAGACACAGATGTTATAGACAAGTGGTTGAATCTACTAGAAGGGTATTTTTTTGTTCATAACTTTTCGAATAGAGAAAATATTACCTTTTCACTCCTCAAATCCATTCCCCATGTCAAAGATTGGTGTGAAAATTTCTGTGAGCAAAAGTAAATAGAGGAACCCTCATTATTTATAGTCACGGCCACCTGGGAATCCTTCATGGATGTTATTAAGGAACAATACTACCCTGTTGGAAGTTATGACGACTTGTATACCAAATGGACCACACTGCGGCAAGAAAGAGACCAAGTAGTGCCAGAGTTCACAAATATCTTTCATACCTTGCACACAAAGATGGGTATCAAATATTCGGAGTGACATATAGTGTCCAAGTATAACGATGCTCTACATAGGTACATCTAGACTGAAATGGAATTTTTGGACATCTTGTCCTTGGCTGCGGCCTATTGATATGTTGTCAAAATTGAGCAAAAGCTCAAACAAAAGACGTGGCAATTTGGGCCTAGGAACCCCTCACAGCAAAATCCAGGAAGGGGTGGCCCCAACACATAGAAAAAAGTATATAGAAAAGATGGATAGTATCATACCAACCAGTCCAAGGGGAAAGCAAAGAAGGACACCAGAAAGACAAAGAACTATACCGGGAGGTGATGCGACTTCCATAAGATCCCTTAACATAACACTATTGAATGTCGCTCAAAGAAGTGGTTGGTGGCTGAAGTGAAAGTCTATGAATCAGTTGCAAGTTCTGACTGTGAGTTAGAACCAAAAAGGGGAAGACAGATCATTGATGGGGAACCCGATGCCACCGTTGCTACCACCAAGCTCCAACCTGGTGAACCAGACAAGCCAGAAGAAGGCGATCACCTCTTCCATTCATAGATGTGGGTAAAAGGCACCTCGCTGCACTTCATCATTGATAGCAGTAGCCAGAAGACTCTCATCTCAGTAGAGGGAATCAAGTGGTTGGCCTTGCCGACAACGTCGCACCCACAACCCTAGACCATTGGATGGCTCCACCAAGGAAGCGGTCTTCGCATTAGCCAATAGTGTCAACTGTCATATGACATCAAGCCCTTCAAATACGAGGTATTGTGTGATGTTACTCCTCTCAAAGTTTGTAATATTATTTTGGGCCAATCTTGTTTATGGAAATGTCATGTTGTATATGATTCTAGGCCTCATAGTGTTATTATTACTTTGAACAGGAAATTGTACAGGATACTCGAGGTAGTCCCTCCTAGTGTTATTTCCTTGATCTCTTCCAAGCAATGTAGGAAGGTCATCTCTCAGACCAACAAATTCGTCTTCTTCGTGATTCTCTCTCAGAGAGAGGGAAATATTGTAACCACATCTAAGGCCTCCACAACCGATCTCTCCACACAACAGAAGCAAGTGGATAAGGTCATGCAATGATACTTAGATATCTTCTCCTCTCCTACTGGGGTACCTATGCACTTCCAGGTCAAGCATCCCATCGATCTGACACCTGGAGCACCGCTATCTAATGGGCCAGTCTACCACCGCTCTCTGTTAGAAAACAAGGAAATCAAGAAGTAGATCCAAGAACTTCTCCACAAGGGGCACATATGTCCCAATGCATCGCCTTTTGGGAGCCCAATCATGCTAGTGCAGAAGAAAGATGGGACCTGGCGACTCTACATTTATTATCGGGCCTTGAATAAAATCACAATCCGAAACTGGTACCCGATTCCCAAAATCGACGACCTCCTTGATCAGCTCATGGGGGCCAAATACTTCAGTAAGATTGATCTAAAGTCTAGCTACCACTAGGTCCTAATAGAACAAACAGATGTATGGAAGACCACCTTGAAGTCAAAAGAAGGTCTTTTTGAATGGTTGGTCATTCCCTTTGGTTTGACAAATGCTCCAAAACATTTTATGAGGATGATGGATGATATCATACTACCTTTCACATATAATTTTGTAGTGGTGTATCTGGATGACATCCTCATCTACAACAAGACTTGGGAGGAACACTTGCAGCATATTCAGCAGGTTCTGCATACCCTGCAGCAACACAAACTATATGCAAACTTGGAAAAATGCTCCTTCTGCATGGACAGGGTCCATTACTTAGGCTACATTGTTGATCGAAATGATGTGCATGTGGATCCAACCAATATACAGGTCATTTGTGACTGGCCAGACCCAAGCCCCAACCACACTCACTAAATTTCAAAGCTTTTTGGGCCTCACCAATTTCTATTGTAGGTTCATGTTGATATTATCTCATATCGCATGGGCCCTCAACCAAGTAACCAAGGGTGGCGGTAAGGAAACATTTGTGTGGGCCTATCCCAACAATAAGACTTCGATGAATTGAAGAATCATTTTTTCTCATCCCCAGTACTTTCATTACCGGACCTGCTATATCCCTTTGAGATTGAGACAGCTACTTCAGACTATGTTGTGGGCGTCGTTCTCACTCAACATGACCACCCCATGGCATATCATAGTGAGACATTATCATATGTTGTCCATAAGAAAACTACTAACGACAAAGAATGTACTCCATTGTGCAAGCCTCCCACCAGTGGAGATAATACATTCTTGGTATGGAGACAGTCATCCACACTGATCACAAGCCACTACATTTCATGCAGACCCAAGGAAAATTGTAGAATGACCAGCATCAGAAGTTTTTCACATACTTACATCAGTTCCACCTCAACATCAAGTATAAAACACGAAGTACCAACTGATTTGCTTATTTCCTAAGCCGACCTCCAGTCGTGGCACTCACCACGGTGCTAGACTCTTGTGGCCACAAGACTTCCAGATGGACCCACCTCTATGAGACAGACCCTGAATTCTCCACCACCTACCAAATGTTGGGTGCCAACTCAATGGTCGCTAATTTCCATATTCAATATGGTTTGTTGTGTCGTCTGGGCCATCTCTATGTTCCATCAAGAGAGCGCGTGAAGATGATTTGGGAAGCTCACTATATTCTAGTGGTAGGACACTTTGGCATCGAAAACACAATGGTAGTGTTGCAAATACATTTCTACTGGCCAAAACTTCGACAGGATGTCAACAAGTATATCAGGTCCTGCACTATTTGCACTATTTCCAAACCAACCACTAAGAAACAGGGTCTGTACACCCCTCTGCCTACTCCTAACAGGTCATGGGAATCCATCTTAATGGACTACATGTCGGGCCTCCCATCCACAAAGAGGGGAAATGACTGTGTTTTTGTGGTTGTTGATCGCTTTTCCAAGGTGTTGATTCTAGCCCCCTACAAGAAGAACATCATAGCAGAAGCCACTGCCAAGATATTCTTTGAACGAGTATGGGTACATTTTTGGATCCCACAAACCATTATCTCAGACCATGACATTTGGTTCCTCATTACATTCTGGTCGAGCCTCTGGTCACTGTTGGATACCAAGCTCACCAAATCCACTGCCTTCCACCCCCAGAAAGATGGCCAAATTGTGGTCATCAATCAAATGATCGTACATATCCTGCACATGTACAATTGAAAACACCCCCACACATGGGATGAGATTCTTCTCTATGTCTATCATAGCTACAATCGATCCCTGCATAGCTCAACTGACCACAACCCCTTTCAGGTGGGGTTGGGATTCCAACTGTTGGGCCCCATGGATGTTTCACTACCCCTGGTGACCACCTCGATCGACTCATCCCCTGCTCCACCAGAAGCTGACAAAGCCACTCGGTTCATTGAGCATATCCAGCACATCCACCAACAGGTTCAGGATATTCTACAGAAGTCTAATGCCAAGTACAAGCAGTGTCGTGATCAACATCAGGTTGCACATAAGTTTCAGGTGGGAGAAAAAGTTTGGTTGCAATTGCAGAAAGAACACCTTACAAGGCCCCATCAGAAGCTTTTCCCACTCCTTCATGGACCATAAACCATCACCAAGGTTGTGGGTGACAATGCCTTTGAGCTCAACATTCCCCCTTTCCTTGGCCTACACCCAGTCTTCAATGTGGTTGTCCTTTGGCCATATTTCCCACCATTATTGGACACCTCAAAGATAACAAAGAAGTTGACACCAAAATAGCTCAAACCTGGCTGCATGCAACAATCATCCAGTGATCAGATTGTGGACACACATATCAAGGGCACTCGACAACAAAGGATCCAACTTTATTGAGTCATCAAAGAAAAGCAGCTCCTACACCAAGGCAAGTGGTTCACCCGGGGCCAAATTCAGCAGAAATTTTATCATTTGATGGGGGAACTCAACGCAATGGAGACTATTTCTTCCTAAGGATGGAGGATTGATCTAGGTGGATATCGGTGGCCACCCACATTTTCCAACTCGCTCAAAATAGTTTTCTGGCAATTTTGGCAATTTATTATTTTTAGCAGTTTTTAACTTTCGGGGCCATTTTGAGGGCCTAAATGAAGATTTTTCTAGATAGATCTTCTCAATGATATCCAAAGGCTCTGATTTATCCCCAAAAATGAATCTCCTCGATGATACCTTTCTGACGGACTATTGTGTGCCTAAAACGGATATCGTATGCAAAAGTTACAACCCCGGGAAGTTGATGTACTAACTTACCCAAACATGGCCCACATGACTTTTGGTGCTTCATCTCCTAGGGTTAAGTTTTTGGATGTCTAGGGTTTTTCACATTTCTGTTTATTGTAAAAATTCATTCAGAGCCTCATTGTAATTATATTCTTGTGAATGAGCGCAGTCGTCGCATCTCTTCTCATAGATAAGATGCCACCATTTCAACAAGCTTGTTTTCCGCTGCATTTTACAGTTTCAACTTATTTCCTTATTGAATATAAAACCAGTTTTATTATATCTCTATTATTCTATGTTAAACATATTTTAATAATTTGTATTCATTTCGTTCTGCTCATACAATCTGGATCATAGCCACCCTAAATGGGGTTTCTTCATGTAGATATTTTTATAGAGTTTTTAATATCACATGTTTGATCCTTTGTATTTGATTTCTTTATGAGATGAATCATTCTTTGACTTACGACATCAAGTACACTAATGTTTCTAGTCAATGGAATTGGAATATCACTTCGGTTTCTTGGGCCATTTATAGCCCTACATATGCACTACTCCACTCCAGTGGTAAATTTTTAGGACCAGTCACAAACAAACAAGATGAATGTGATTTCATGATTGATCTCTTAAACAATGTCATTCACCTTCACATTCATCACTTTAGTATATTCTTATATTCCTAGCTCGTCGTCCTACAAATAAACAATTTCTACCAAGTATGTGATCCATGCTTATTCTAAAAATACCTACAAGTTAGTCTTCTATCATGAAATTTTGAATCCATCACATTCACACATATTCCTAGAAGTATCAAGTTGCAAATCACATGGCTAATGAATTTTTAGATTGGAATTTATCATATTAATTATATCATTGATTTATTATGATTTTCCTCATCCATCACATTTCAAATCAAGCAAATGAAAATCATCAAAAACACACATACAAACATCATAAAAAAGAAACATCATCAATAAGTATATCAAATATATATGGTGTCATCAGTTTCACAAAAATAGTTACAAAGTAGTTGTTCCTCAATATGGCCATGCTCAAGTCTCATCTCTATGCTAATGTACAAAATGGGGGACTATGCCCCTATACATCATAGTACAAAAATCGGGTCGTTCCCATAAAAATCACTAGGCACCTATGGTGCCTCAAACTCTAGAAATCCTCCAGCATGAGGATCCACCAGTGGTCCTATGGTAGGTGTTTCCACTCTAGTATTGGGAACTCCACTGATATAATACTTCAGATGTCCAATCACTACCTCCCTAGCAATGGTGGCACATCTCACCAAAACCCACCACTCGGGTCATCCACCCACACACTACTCCAAGACCTGATCATCCTGGATATGGGCCCAACATACCTCAAACATGCCCTGCAATACCTTCTCAAACCACTATCATTGATCCTCCATATTTTTCTACAAATTAGGATCACCCTTATCCCCCCTGACTAGGGTGTGGGATGGCCCAACCTCTACATCATAAAAATATCATAGTCAACCATCATTCCTAT
>JASDQU010012721.1:6469-17120 GCA_032191745.1 Picea mariana | reverse complement strand
AAGAAGCATTGATAAGGATTGAGATCAAGCACAATACCTGGAGAACATAGGCCAAAAGAAATATTATCCAAGTGGTTCTAAACAGAAAAACCACCAAGATGCTTCCAAGGAGGGGAAGAAGAAGTGGAAAGGAAAATACAAGAAGATGGTGGCCACTACACATTAGTACAAGGATCTAAACAACCACTACAACCATTGAAATATTTATGGTCACACAAAAGATAATCGTTGGAAGATACATCCAAAGTTGAATCCAAAGAACCATAATAATGATGCCAAGAAGAAGAACCCGCTAGGAAAGGATTCGGGCAACTAGGTAGAGAGAAGATCATATGTGAATGAGAATATTGTATGCATTTCAATGTATAATGAGGTGAATATGACTATCCTTCATCATAAGGAAGAGAAGGAGATGACAAAACTCTTCCATATTAATATCCAAGTCAAAAGGACCAAGGTAGATTCTCCATTTGATTATGTTTCACGAACCAATATCATAGTAGATGATCTGGTTAGCAAGCTTTGGTTGGAGGTTCATGATGATCAAAGCCCATATCCATTGGGATGGGTTAATAAAGTTGCATAAGTAAGAGTCATTAAATAGTGTAGGATGAAGTTTTATATAAGTGCAAATTTTATTAATGAAGTGGAATTAGATGTAGTACCCATTGATGTGTGTGGTGTAGTGTTTGTAAACCCCTCCATGTATATAAGGGATGTGATATTCATGCAGAGAGAAAACCAGTACCACCTGATCAAGGATGATAAGTCATGAATAATCAATGCACATAAAGGCAATTCAAATATATCTTTCGTAAGTGCTAACCAAGCCAAAAAGTTGATCATTTCTAGTAATAAGTATGTATTTATTTTCTTAAGAGAGAGTCAACTAGTGGAGGAATCAGTAATATTAAACGAATCCCTGGAAGGATGTACAAAAGAGTAGAAAAAAAACTTGGAGGATTTTTTATGGGTGTACAAAGGAGTGTTCTAGGAGATTAAAGGGATACCACCTAAGAGGGAAGTGGATCACAAGAGACAATTGTTTTCTAACTCCCCATTACCAAATATTGGGTTGCATAGACATTATATTCTAGAAGCAAACAAAGTGAAGAAACAATTGTAGAAGTTGCTAGAGTAGGGAGTAATTCAAACAAGCACTTCACCTTGTTGGTTTCATATTATCATAGTACCTAAGAAGGATCGGACTTAGCGAATGTGTGTTGGATACATATATTTGAACAAGATCACACTCAAGAATAGATACCATCTGCCTAGGATCAATGATTTTTTATCAGTTACAGTAAGCCAAGTACTTCTGCAAGTTGGATCTCAAATCAGGATACCACCAGATATGTGTTAAAGAAGAAGACACCTAGAAGACCACCTTCAAGACAAGCAAAGGTCTATATGAATGGTTGGTCATGCCTTTTGATTTATGCAATGCACCAACTACGTATATGTTATTGATGAATGGTGTATTGCATCCCTATTTAGATTCATTTATAATAGTGTATGTGGATTACATATTGGTTTATAGCTCTACTTGGGCGGACAACATCTCACATCTCATACAGGTGTTAGATACTTTGAAAAGGAATCATTTGTTGAAAACCTCAAGAAATGTGATTATTTAGGTGATTTGGGATATGTGATTGGTGGTGGGGAACTCAAGATAGATCCCAAAACTATGGAGGCCATCATGAAGTGACTTGTTCCGAATAATGTTAGTAAATTTAGGATCTTTTTTTGGGAAGAGAGGTACCTAAAACATTTCATATCATCCTTTTTAGTGGTAGCTACTGCACTCTACACCATAAAGGCCACCGATAAGAGTTTCCAGTGGGGAATGAATCAAAAAAATACTTTCTATGAGATAAAATGAAATATCAGTCAAGCATTGGTTCTCACATTTCCTAACTTACATAAGCCTTTTGAATTAGAGACAAATGCAAGTGTGTATGCTATGGGAGCACATTTTATACAAGGAGGTAAGAAAGTATGCTATCATTTAGAGATGTTTCATGCAGGAGTCCTAAACTACCCTACATATGATAAGTAACTCTATGCCTTGGTTCAAGCTGTTAAGAAGTGGAAACACTATCTCATGGAAAAGGGAGCCATTATTCACATTGATTAGCATCCATTGTAGTATTTGCAGGCCTAGATTAAGCTTCAGCAAACCCTAGATTACAAGTGGAAGGGGTTTTTGCAACAGTTTCATATATTCATCAAGTATAAGAAGGGAGGCACTAATAAGTTGGTAGACATGATTTCAAGGCCACCCACATCCAATATTACATCTTTGGGAACTCGTATTCACATTGATCCTTTTACCCATGATGCATGCAAAGACTGATACATAGAATATGAGGAATTTACAAAGTTGTTTCAACAGCTACAAGGCCAAATTCATGTAGAAGAAGGTTATGGTAAGGCTAACTATCATATCTAAAATGGGTTACTCTATAATCTATACAATATTTGTGTTCCTAAAGGTGAAATATTGTAGCTTATAATAGAGGCTCACACCTATAAGGTTGTAGTACATTTTGGTTTTGGGAAGATAGTTTCTAACTTACAAAGGTATGGCCTAGAATGCAGGAAGATGTAGCTTGGTATATTAGAGGATGTATTCTTTGTTATACCACCATTCCTATTAATATGAATTAGGGTGTATACCATCCATTACATGTACCCACTCAACCTTTGAAAATAATTTCCATGGATTTTGTTGGTGGTTTTACAACAACTAGAAAGGGACATGACTATCTAATTCTAGTAGTTGACAAGTTCAACAAGATGTGTATTATTGTGCCTTGTAAAAATACCATCAAAATACAAGAAGTGGAAATCATGTTCTTTGAATAGGTATAGGTGCACTTTGGCATACCAAGGAGCATCATATTAGATAGTGATATCATATTTCTCAGTTCCTTTTGGACTACACTTTGGGAGAAGATGGATACCAAGTTGAAAAGATATACAACATTCCATCCAGAGATAGATGGGTAAATAGAAGTAGTCAATGGGAATTTAGTTCAACTTTTAAGGGGATAAAATTAGAAGCATATAAAGGCCTAGGATGAAAATATAATATACATTTAGTACTCTTATAACATAGAAATCCATGCTTCTAGTGGTAAGTCCCATTTTGAAACTCTCTTTGGGTATATTCCACCTTCTCCCTTAGATGTTATCTATGGATTGAAAGGAGGAGTGATGGAATACATCACAAGAGAAGAATTGAAAGAACAAATTTGTTTTTGAAAGATTAATCATATCCATTTGCAAGTAYAAGAAATGTTGAAGAAGTCACAGGAAAGGTACAATCCCTGACATGATCAACACAGAATAAAAAAATCATTCAAAGTGGGAGACAAATTTTTGTTACAACTGAACAAGGAAAGACTATAGTTTCCTGGTAAGAATATCAAGGATATGCGGTATGGTCATTTTGAGGTATTGAAGAGGTGGGTGATAATGCCTACAAACTTATCCTATCCCCATACATGCACATTTACTCAATAGTGAATGTGGATATTATGAAACTCTATGAGCCTTCCATCATCTTGGATCAGAAAACTAAGGTGTAGGTCCTACCTACCATAGAGGACTTAGCACCAAAATCTCATGCAAATTTGGTACAATACATTGTATTGCAAAAGAAGTCCATAACTACTAGGCAAGGCAAAGTGGTACTCCAAGGAGAAGGTAGAGGAAACATTTCCTCACCTCATTTCGTAAAATATTTTGGGGAAACAAATCCTCCATAAATGGAGAGGTATGATATAGAATGGATCATCATATAATTTGTCATCTATCTTAGTATTTCTGGGTGGAAAATTTGGAGGAATTGACTTGCACGGCCTGTTTTAGTAGTAGGCCCAGTTTGGAGATTTGGGGTATGAAACCTTCTTGATAAATTTTGAGGCATAAAATGACATTTTTGGGGGTAAAATTTTTTATGGGAATAGATTTCGACCCCTTGAGTATATTCTACACGTCGATATATTTCCAATGACGCAAAAATCACCTCAATCGAAGCCCCTATGTGGAAATTATGCCTCCTACAAGTTGACCTACCTTGTTGACCACCATGGTACAAGTGGATGTCATGTCAACCCCCATTACTCTCACATGTGGGGCTAGACATGTGAGATATTTTAAAAAGATTCTTAAAGTTCAAAAATATTATCACTGATTGAGGGTTGAGGATGCAAAAACCCTAACCCTAGATAGCTATCGGGCTATGTTAAATACTAGGCCACTAGGAGGAGAAAGGGTTCCATTATTTAGCATTGTACTTGTTCCATAGTTGATAAGAGAACCTAGGATTCATGTTTTGAGAGAATAATAAAGGAGGTGGGATTCTATAGCATCCATTCAAGCCATAGTTCCAAAGGAAACTCCATAGTGAATTCCCCTTTCTTTGTACTTGCATTTCATAGATGAAGAAAAGAGAGAAGAGCACAGGCATCACCTTCTAGATAATTTTTATCCCATATTGGATTTCCCAGGATACATATTGTGTTATATTGTGTGGATTGTTTTTTCTTTTTCAAGTCCTTTGATTTTCATATTTCATTTATTTTCATAAATTTCAGCAATAATTTAGTGATAATAAATTTGAGATCTAAGAAAATAATTTGTATAATATAAGATTTCAAAATATTGCAAGATATGTTGTGACGAACTATTCTAGTGAAATATCCATGGAATTTTACAAATCATAACCTATGGGGACCCCCCTTGTCCTATACCCATGAGGATAAATTGGGAATGGTGGTTGTTTTCTCCATTTAGAAGTTCTATCATTACATTTTGATGCACAAAACCAAGGTGGCTATGAATTATGACCCTATGTCCTTTCTATTGAGTCAATGGGTGATCAATGGGAAGTATGCATGTTGGATCATTATCCTCCAAGAGTTTGACTTAGAGTTTGTTACATCCAAGAGTAAGAGATATGTAGCCCTTGTTGAGTTAATTTATGATCTCCCAACTGGTTCATATGACCTACCCTTGAATCATGATTTTCCAGACAATCATTTGTTCACCATATCCACAAACTATCCTTGGTATGGTGACATTATATTCTATTTATGAACCTATAAATTTTGGTTCTCATTTGTCTAGTGATGATTGACGGTGTATTATTTTCCATTAAGCCCCTCATTATCTCCTCATTGGAGATGATATATATCATCAAGGATTTGATACCATGTTACATCTTTATCTCACCCATTATGAGATGGAACGAGTTTTAAATGCTTTACATGTTGATTAATTGGTTTGGTTGTCATTGATGTCAACCCTTGAAGAAAGTCTGGTAGCGAATTATGGTAGCACAATGGTTTGGGTAGTGGACTCAAGTGTGTTTGATTGATAAGGTTATGATTTTTGATATGTTTGTAGGTAATACTATTCTATATGGATAGTACATGTCATTCTATTTCCGGTGGTATGTGGAACGTCACATAACTCCTCACGGTTAGAGAGTTATGGCCATGTGAAGTTGGAGAACCCTCATGAGTCATCTAGAAGCCCCAAAAGGTCAAAGTAGTCAAAGTGGTTGCAAAGGAGAAATTATTTAAATAATAAAGTGAAGTGATGAGAGTACTATAAGTCAAAGTGGATACAAAATAAATTATTTAAATAATAAAGTTAATGGAGAAATTACTAAGTGGACAAATGGTTAGAAGTGGGTTAGCCCTAAAATAAGGAAAGTGGGTTAAGATGGTAAGAAGGTAATTTAAATAATAAAGTAAAGTGATGAGCGTATTATAAGTCAAAGTGGATACAAAATAAATTATTTAAATAATAAATTTAATGGAGAAATTACTAAGTGGATGAGTGGTTAGAAGTGGGTTAGCCCTAAAATAAGGAAAGTGGGTTAAGATGGTTAGAAGGTAACCCCTTGAGGAAGTTACATGAAAGTATAAATAAGAGGCAAGGGTCTCTCATTTTTAATCACACTTGAGCATATTAAATATCTACAAGTGACTGAGGTAACCAAAGGATATCTAATCTGAATTTCAAAGGGAAGGTGAAGTAAAGAAGGCCGAAATTCAAGGGAGGATAAATTATTTTGATGATGTTTTCTAAGGTATGTTATTTACAGGTCATCTCACCATTTTCACAATAACGTTTTTTCTAGAATGATTCAGACCGTGAAATTGGGAGTGCATTGAGAAAACATATCGAAGTAGATGTGATACAAATTTCAGCTTGTGGGTTGTTGTATTTTTGGAGTTACACTCCGTGGAAAATAGGGTTTTTGGCTAGTCCTGAAACTAGTCTAAAACAAGTGTTTCAGGTAAAAATGTCATAACTTATTCATAACAGATCCAAATTTAGTAAGACCAAATGTATTGGTTATAGTATAGTCTTTAGTATTCTGTGTACAATTTTCAGATCCATACAACAAATATTTTGTGTGGGGCATGCTCCAGAAGTTTGCTCTCTAGAATAAGCCAAAATTTAATAAGGTATGTCATTTTTGTTGTAACTCCTTTTCTGAGAGGATCCAAGTAGTGAAACCTGGAGGAATTGCATAAAAAAAAATTAAGAACATTGTGTACTATTTTCATATCTTTATTCCTTACAGGTACATAGTTATGATCCTAGTGAAACCTGGAGGAATTGCATAAATGACACTGAAGAACATTGTGTACTATTTTCAAGTAGTGAAACCTAGAGGAATTGCATAAATGACACTGAAGAACATTGTGTACTATTTTCATATATGTATTCATTACACATACATAGTTATGATTATTGCAGGTTAGGGTTGTTGACTAATCCAAAATTAGTCATGTGAGACTAAAGTAAAGTTTGATGAAAATGCTAGTCTCTTGTTGTTAAAGTTAAGGAAGGTTTGCAAGTATGTGATCATATACATTAGGTCTATTACAAAGTTACAAATCAGATTTGGATGATGAAATTGATGAGGGATTTTGGTTGAGGTACATGTTGGGTACATGGTTGAGACAAGTATTTGATGATTTGGCACATAAATGAGGTGTATAGTTGATGATGTTGGTACATATTGATGAGTCATAGTTTGTGTGTATTTGATGCATGATTGGTACATATTTGGTGCATGTTTGATGCACTCATTGATGGTACAAGTTGAGATACATGTTGGTGCATGGTTGATGCACTTATTTATGGTACAGGTTGATTACAGGTTGTTTGGTACAGTTTGTTACAGGTTGGTTGGTTGTAGGTCAGTGGTACAGGTTGTTACAGTGGTATATCTCACAGTGATAGTGTGACAGTGGTTCCATCATTCTACGTCTACATCAGGGAGGTTGGACGGGGCAAGGACAGGTGGTTGTAGCCAACTTCCGGTTGTAGCTAGAGAACATAGGGGGTTGCAGCCTCCTTCTGGTTGTAGCCAGAGAATTGGGGATTTGGAGCTTCCCTCAAGTTGTATTCTGAGAAACTAGGGGGTTGGAGCCTCCTTCCAGTTGCAACTGGAAAAAAAAGGAAGTTGGTGCTTCCAATGAATGTAATTCTTAAATACATATAAGAAAAATCATTCTATGGTTTTCTCCCGCTTTGGGTTTCCACGTAAAAACACTAGTGTACTGTGTAAGTGTATGATTGCTCATTTGTTCATTGTTTTTTTACTCTATAACTATTCGATGATAATGCTACATTGATATAACACTTGCATTTTATGGATTAGATTGCTATATTACTGATTCACACCCCCTCTCAGTAATCCAACAATTGGTATCAGAGCAGGTTCCTTCAGAAATCAATTTAACCACTGAAAGGTAGATCATGGAGAGAAACAATATGTATAAAAATGGAATACCACAGTTTGATGGACAAAAGTATGCATTTTGGAGCAAAAGGATGAAAACATATATACAGGCACATTTGAAATTTGGAAATCAGGTGTAGATGGATCCAAAGAACCAGCAGTTCTGCCGACAAATGAAAGAGCAATAAAACTCAGGAAAAATAATTCCAAAGCCACAAATGCACTTCTAAATGGTCTTTGTGAATCAGTATACACCAAAGTTATACATTGTAAATCTGCTAAAAATATTTGGGATAAACTTCAAAATATTTATGAAGGAGATTCAAAAGTCAAAGCAGCAAAGCTTCAAACTTATAGAGGTTAGTTCAAACAACTAAATACGAAGGAAGATGAGAATATTGCAGCTTACTTCTTACGATTCAATGAAATAGTAAATGCAATCATAGGATTGGGAGAAGAAATTAAAGAATATTTAATTGTTCAAAAGGTACTAAGATCTGCTCCTATGAGATTTGATCATAAGATATCAACACTAGAAAAAAGAGCAGATCTAGAATCAATAAGCATGGAAAAACTACATGGAATCTTCACAACATATGAAATGAGAACTGAACAGGAAAATCCAGATATAAAAGAAGCAACTTTCAAAGCATCCAAAAGGCCAAAGAAAAAGGGAAAGAATAAAGAAAAAGAACATAGCAGCAACAGTGACATCCCAGAAGATGAGGAAGAAATGGCCAACTTTGTCAGAAGATTGAACAAGGGAACCAACGATAGATATAAAGGTAAGTTTCCATTGATTTGTTTTAATTGTGATGNATTACAGAGTTACAAATCAGATTTCGATGATGAAATTGATGAGGGATTTTGGTTGAGGTACATGTTGGGTACATGGTTGAGACAAGTAGTTGATGAGTTGGCACATAAATGAGGTGTATAGTTGATGATGTTGGTACATATTGATGAGTCATAGTTTGTGTGTATTTGATGCATGATTGGTACATATTTGGTGCATGTTTGATGCACTCATTGATGGTATAGGTTGAGATACATGTTGGTGCATGGTTGATGCACTTGTTTATGGTAAAGGTTGATTACAGGTTGTTTGGTACAGTTTGTTACAGGTTGGTTGGTTGTAGGTCAGTGGTACAGGTTGTTACAATGGTATATCTCATAGTGATAGTGTGACAGTGGTTCCATCATTCTACGTCTACGTCAGGGCGGTTGGACGGGGAAAGGACAGGTGGTTGTAGCCGGAGAACATAGGGGGTTGCAGCCTCCTTCTGGTTGTAGCCAGAGAATTGGGGATTTGGAGCTTCCCTCAAGTTGTATCCTGAGAAACTAGGGGGTTGGAGCCTCCTTCCAGTTGCAACTGGAAAAAAAAGGAAGTTGGTGCTTCCAATGAATGTAATTCTTAAATACATATAAGAAAAATCATTCTATGGTTTTCTCCCGCTTTGGGTTTCCATGTAAAAACACTAGTGTACTGTGTATGTGTATGATTGCTCATTTGTTCATTGTTTATTTACTCTATAACTATTTGATGATAATGCTACATTGATATAACACTTGCATTTTATGGATTAGATTGCTCTATTACTGATTCACCCCCCCTATCAGTAATCCAACAATTGGTATCAGAGCAGGTTCCTTCAGAAATCATTTTAACCACTGAAAGGTAGATCATGGAGAGAAACAATATGTATAAAAATGGAATACCACAGTTTGATGGACAAAAGTATACATTTTGGAGCAAAGGATCAAAACATATATACAGGCACAGGGATTTGAAATTTGGCAATCAGTTGTAGATGGATCCAAAGAACCAGCAGTTC
Source organism: Picea mariana (assembly GCA_032191745.1). Lineage (NCBI taxonomy): Eukaryota > Viridiplantae > Streptophyta > Pinopsida > Pinales > Pinaceae > Picea > Picea mariana. The sequence goes on along the minus strand of JASDQU010012721.1, from coordinate 7,508 downwards.
TGCCGACAAATGAAAGAGCAATAAAACTCGAGAAAAATAATTCCAAAGCCACAAATGCACTTCTGAATGGTCTTTGTGAATCAGTATACACCAAAGTTATACATTGTAAATCTGCTAAAAAGATTTGGGATAAACTTCAAAATATTTATGAAGGAGATTCAAAAGTCAAAGCAGCAAAGCTTCAAACTTACAGAGGTTAGTTCAAACAACTAAAGACGAAGGAAGATGAGAATATTGCAGCTTACTTCTTACGATTCGATGAAATAGTAGATGCAATCATAGGATTGGGAGAAGAAATTAAAGAATATGTAATTGTTCAAAAGGTACTAAGATCTATTCCTATGAGAATTGATCATAAGATATCAACACTAGAAAAAAGAGCAGATCTAGAATCAATAAGCATGGAAAAACTACATGGAATCTTCACAACATATGAAATGAGAACTGAACAGGAAAATCCAGATATAAAAGAAGCAACTTTCAAAGCATCCAAAAGGCCAAAGAAAAAGAGAAAGAATAAAGAAAAAGAACACAGCAGCAACAGTGACATCCCAGAAGATGAGGAAGAAATGGCCAACTTTGTCAGAAGATTGAACAAGGGAACCAACGATAGATATAAAGGTAAGTTTCCATTGATTTGTTTTAATTGTGATGGTATTAGTCATTTTGATTAAAAAATGTCCTCATAAGAAAAATAAGAGGAATGATGAAGATTACTAAAATATAAAACAAACATATAAAGGAAAAATAACCATAAAAAAGGATTTCAAGAAAAGCTTATGCACCAAAGAAGACATCTCCTCATCAGATGAAGATGAAGATGAAGTCAGTGACAGTGAGGCAAAAAGAGTTATATTCATGGAAGTAGAAGAATCTGATAAAGAAGACACCGAAGAAGAATATGAAGAGGCAGAAGTTGACCACCGAGAAGAATTTGTGTGTGCCATAGAAGTTATAAGAAGAGAAAAGAAGAAAAACAAGAAGCTACAAACAGAACTAGACAAGAAAGAAGACACTCAAGAACTAGAAAAAATGATCA
>JASDQU010012720.1:117238-145548 GCA_032191745.1 Picea mariana | reverse complement strand
GACAATGTCCACCTCGATCTTGAATGAAAATGAAAATCATTGAGTTGGCAATAGCATGACGTGAGGATTCCACAGGCTGGCATGTCTGCAGCATGGTAAATAAGACGATTTTAATAACAATACATGTCTGCTGGGGAGCTTCAAATTCTGTGTAGAAGAATCTGCTTGCTCTTCTTATAAAATCCCGCCTGCCCAGTGCCCTTAAGGTGTGCAATGACCATAGAACTGATCCGGCCCTGGTCTTTCATCATATTTTCCTGCTTTATGTTTGTAGTTGTGAAGAGCACTTTATGTTTGTAGTTGTGAAGAGCACTTTATGTTTGTAGTTGTGAAGAGCAATATGGGCATGAATGATAATGGTTCACAGAGCAGAAGCAGCTTGCTTGTGGCTCGATGCAAAAGCAAAGGCGGAGGCATCAGGCGGCCTCTCCCCAAGAGAGGGCAGGTGAAAGCGGCCATTGTAGCCTCTGTGTTCAAAACAATCTCCACTACCGTGCACACAGTCAGAACGCTGTTGGCGAGCTCTGGATTCACAAATGATAATCTGTATCGGTCCTTGAAGATCACTTAGATGATCCGAGTTCTTGTGTTTTTTGAATGCTATAAGTGAGATATGTGTTCCATTTGCAGAGTGGATAGATCATTTCGCTTTATAAATTACTTGTATATTGAATTTGAATCAAAGTGCTAGTTATGAATCAGTGAGCTTACTATGCATATTTTTAGGTCTGAGCAATCATTGACCTGCTTGATACTTTTTGTGTGAATAATTTTTTTGAGAAATCATTGTGGTTGTTGGGATCGTATAAACTTCAATTTGAATCAAGTTATTGGGTAATACAAGTTTAAAAGTATTAATACAGTTTCAAGTTCAAATTTAGAGGAGTAGGGTATGTATACTTCTTGAAGAAGTCTCATACATTAATTTGGAGGAAGTTTTATACATCAATTTAATGTATGGTTTGAACATGATTTTAAAAATAGATTATTATTTATTATGTTCAGATAATAATTGCAATCCATTAAATCACTTCTCACAACAAACAAGTCATGATAAAGTCCAATTATTAAGCTATTTATGTATTAACTATATATGATTATGGCTGTCAACTTTGATTACTTTTAAAATATAAGATTTCTTTGTAAATAAGTAAAATAAATTTAATTAATGGTTTATTATCAGTGTGACAAATATATTAATATTTTAAGAAAAAAAATATTTTTAAGTTATTATTATTTTTCATTTTTTTATAAATCCACTTAATAAAATAATTTTGAAATAAAAATATTGAATAAAATAATTTGAAATAAAAATATTGAATAAAGATAAATTCAATAATTTTAACGAGTTTGGAAAGATCAACTTTCATTTTCATTGATTTCTATGCTTACAAAAATATTATTTTATACTGTCACACATATATTAATTTAACACATTGCTCTTAATTGATATCTAAAAATGTAAAATAGAATGATAGCCAATGAATTACTGATTTTTAATTACAAAACTCTTTAAACATAGACAAAATTCATAGTGAGCCTTAAACAATTTTTTGTTTCTACTCTATCTGACTTGATTATATATATATATATTCAAAAAACAACTCGATATATTTGTAATTTTTTCCCATCGAAAATGAATGTTGACATGGCTTGGGGATATTAAACCAAGTCACGATAATGTATCTTTCTTTTCATTATTTAATCGACCCTAATACTTTTCAACTAACTATAAAACCGCACATATCTCTTTAAATACAATATTTAATTGTCTGTTTAACTTCAAAATTGTTACATATACCTATTCATGCTAGGCATTTAACTATCCTTGCTCTCATTGGGGAATGTGTGGTAATGAAATATATGGGGATAAGAGGTGGACATGTATTAAAACTAAATTCATATTATATCATATATTTTATCAATTGTTCAAGCGAAAGCAAAGAAAGAAATCTAAAAGAACAAGTAGAAAACTTATTTTCTTTAAAATAATTATAATGTCTTTTAACATTACGGGTTGTTAAAGAGAAAGCAAAGAAAAAAATCTAAAAGAAAAAGTAAAAAAATTATTTTTTTTTAAATAATTATAATGTCTTTTAACATTAGAGGATTAGGGCACAAAAATTTCACTTTGTTAAATAATATTTTATCATGTTCATTCATAAAGGGGTTTTAACATTGTGAAAAATAAAGTCAATATATTGAAGATATTGGTAGGGGGTGATGTGAGGTACAAGGGGTTTATAGGTGTTGTGGGGTATAAAAAGGGGTATTCGGGAAAAATAGGGATTTTTTAATTGAAAGATGTATTGGGAAGGGGGTTCAACGAAATGATTTTGCGAGGTATTTATCAATATCTAGTAAAATTATAGGTATTCTTTGATATTCCACAAATGCACATGCTATGTCATAGGTTCATTGAGTGCAGACCCCGTGGATTAGGATTTCCTTATAAAAAAAGGAGCTCTATAGAGATTAGTTAGGATCCACCAAATATATTATTACTACAAAATACTATGATGGGAATAAAACAAATTATTTGATGTTATCTATATTGAAGGGATGATCTATTATTTCTTTGAGTTATTTAGGTAAATGAGGGGTGGTAGAGGGGTGGCTACATGTTGGAACCAATCTTTCATTCTCCAAAATTCATATATCCTAGCCTTGAGAATGAACATGTAATAATATATATCATTCTCCAAAATTCATGTTGGGAGCATATCTTTGGTCTTCAAAGTCTCAAGAATGGACATGCAATAATAAAATCAAAAGGGATTTATATTTTGTTTTAAAGCAAAGTGAAGTATGAGGGAATTAAGAAAGATGGACCCTATGGCTAAGTTTCTATTGGAAAAATTAGAAGTTTTGAGGCTCTTTGATCTTGAACCCAGTGAACAAAACCACATTACTTATTCACTAATAAAAAATAAAGGAAGGAACATGTTAATTTATACCTCATGTAATAATAAAGTACTATGAGTGACATATGTACCCATAACAATCTTTATCAATCCAAAAACAAGTCGATGATGAATTAAATCATCCCTTATATATAACTAGAGAATGAAATATTATTGGAGGGTGCTAGATTAGACAGAGATGCATCTGCAATGTAGAATATAGTTATACCCACATTATATTCTCCTCCTCTCACTGAATAAAAAGAATAGTTCAAATAAGATGTTGTAAAATAACAAAAATTATTTACTCTTAAGGAAGAATCCAAACAATAAGAAAAAAATGAATTAGAAAATAGTTGTCCAAGAAAAAGTGGAAGTAGAATTCAAAGAAGAATAAGTTGGGGAAGACAAATAAGAATCGTAAGAAGAAGTGAAGGAAGAAGAAGTAGTGAAGCTATTGATACCAATATGCATACCCATAATCATCATCATCAATATGTACAAACCGATACATGACTCCACATTAACTCCTCATTGTTTTCTATAGGAGAATATAATTCTATTTATTTGCTACTTGAATATGGATCATTATGCAACATAGGCCAACACAATCCTAGAATTAGAGTAGAGAATAGAAATTCAAGATTATGTATGTCATTGTGAACTTAGGTATTATTTATGTTGGCCTTACCCTTGGCCTTTTTGTAATGAAAAATGGATGTCAAGTTTAGTCAATAATTGTGCTATGTGAAGCTCATCCAATAAGTCATCAATGGCGGGATTGGGAAATTTATCTTTGATCGTCAACTTGTTAAGGGAAAATAAGTCCAAACACATGTGCCAATGGAATTCTTTCCTCAAAACCATGACCACCAGATTATTGAATTATCGAACTATCTTTTTGATTTCATTTTTTTGTGCAAAAGGATGACGATAAGGGTAGACATTGGGTGGTTAGATGCTCAATATCAACAAGATTCCATGATCGTGATCTCCACATGAGGGGCATAAGTCATGGGGTGTTTCAAATTTCTGGTGTTGTTTGTCCAAAAGAAACTAAAAATCAAGATGATTTTCTTGTGGAAACTTATCTATAACTTGGATGGAAATGAATTGGGTAATAATGCTTGAGTGACCTTTGTTAGGATATTTTCCATACAGTGGGAGCTAAATATTTCCAATGATCAACCTTGAAGACCTTTCAATGTGGGTTTATGTTCCTCGTTATTTAATCTCTTGTATAACTCCCTGAAATCCATGTAACATGGCCCAATGTCCACAACCATTTTTATCTTAGAACTACATCACAACCTCTCATTTCAATGGAAAACATGTTTGTTTTGAGGAAATATTCCCCCATTTGGAGTTTCACATTCTCAAACTCACTACCACATTTCAAAGTACCTCCTTTGGCTATCATGATTGGAAAAATGTGCAGTGCATTGACATAACAACGTTGTTGTTATACTACTCGATGATGAGTGAATCATGGATGTTATAATTGTTGATTAATATATTCACCTTCATGTGCTTGATATATCCAACCAACTTCATGATCCTAGGAGTTGTAATCCCAACAAATCATTTTGTGAAAGTTTGGGTTCCTCACAAGGAGTCTCCTAAGTGGTTTCTTCATTAAGTGTAGTCTCTGCCAAATATAGCTCGATGGTGCCTTCCTCTAAAATTTCCCAAGACATCCCAAATGCAGTAGTATCTATGAAAAATAAATTATGTTCCCTACATTTGTGTCCTTTGATAATTTTTCATCACTATGATAGCAAAGGTCAAGGCATTAGTGTTTTGTCACTTCTATGAGGTCAACTTGTGGATGCAAAAGAGATAAGAAGGAGGTCGAGTATGCACAAAATGGGGACGTGGTCATGGAACAAAATCGGGTTGTTTGTTCTAGGTTATGACCACCACATCATTGTTTTTTTTATCATTAATAGGCCTCCAACCAAGTAGTTAGGTAGGGCATCAATATTTATGCTTTGATATCCTTCTTGAGATCACTGATGAAACACTTCTTGAAGAAATCATCAGTGATACCTTTCTTTCTAATTTCCAATCTCTCAAAAAAGGAAATAAAGTCTTCAATTGTGTTGGTTTGGTGCAATTTGGTCAAATCCATAAAACATGAGTATCAATTCCAAATCTAGAATAATAACCTTCAAAAATTGATCCTATGTAATGCACCCCTCATATGCCTTATGATGAAATTACCACCACTAGTAATTCTTCCACACCAGATATAATACACCCACAAAAAGTTTTAACTGTTCATTATCAATACCCTAGAGAAAAAAATAGTGTTCCATATATCGTTCACCCATCTTGTGAATCAAATCCATCAAACTTATTCAAATCTACCTTAGGCAATTTGTGAATCATATGGTTTTGATTTTGATGCAATCATATGGTTTTGATTTTGATGCAAGCATGGTATGGGGCATTCTATCTATTGAAGACTCCCCACTATTAATCAACCCTATCCATTTGTTCCAAATATGAAATTATTGGATGATGGAATCTTTAAAGGAGGTTATTTTGGTGGTAATATTGTTTTGGAATGTTGTCTATGAGCCAATGGGTTTTTCCATTTTTCTTCCAAGTTGGTTGTTCTTTCTTTCCATTTTAGTGGTAGTCATGGGATTACTTGGGTCCACTAGAAGATTTATTGATAAGACGCACCAATGTGATAAACTTCATGTAAGGAGTATTTTGGGTTAGGTCACCCACAATGGTTCTGGAAGGCCTGTGACCACTTCCATACCTTGTTTTTCTTCGAAAAGATTATTATATTGATGATAATTTCAACTCTTATATATTACAATATCTATAGAAATTTCAACAAAGGTTTGACGTGTTCTTAAGATAAAAGGAACGTTGGGTGTTATAGCTCTCTAATATACCTAAGGGTTTCAAACAATAGTATCCAACTTGTTTCTTATTACTCTAAATAAGGAGGATCAATAGTAGCCTTAGTTGTAATACCCAATTTCTTTGTTAGATGAGAGTGATCTCCCAAAGTTCTTTACTCGATGTATTATTTGTGACAAACAACTGAAAGGATTTTGTAGGGGTGATTTTAGGGATGCTTGGGGGGATTTTGATATACCCAAAGGTATTTGGAAGAGTGAATCTACAAAAACAATTTGTTGAATGTGAAACTACTCATAAAGTACATATAGACATGTATAAGGGAATATAACTAGGTGAACCCACTTATATTACCATTTTGGGTTAGGTCACCCACAATGGTTCTAGCAGGCCTGGGACCACTTCCATACCTTGTTTTTCTTCGAAAAGATTATTATATTGATGATAATTTCAACTCTTAGATATTCCAATATCTATATAAATTTCAACAAAGGTTCGACGTGGTATTAAGATAAAAGGAATGTTGGGTGTTATAGCTCTCTAATATACCTAAGGGTTTCAAACAATAGTATCCAACCTGTTTCTTATGACTCTAAATAAGGAGGATCAATAGTACCCTTAGTTGTAATACCCAATTTATTTGGTATATGAGAGTGATCTCCCCAAGTTCTTTACTCGATGTATTATTTGTGACAAACAACTAAAAGGATTTTGTAGGGGTGATTTTAGGGATGCCTGGGGGGATTTTGATATACCCAAAGGTATTTGGAAGAGTGAATCTACAAAAACAATTTGTTGAATGTGCAACTACTCATAAAGTACATATAGACATGTATAAGGGAATATAACTAGGTGAACCCACTTATATTACTTCTTTGTATGCTTCCTAACTGCAAGTTGACCTATTCTATGACAAATCTCTATGATTAAATATGTTGCAAAATTTTTCTAGCTTGAAAATAAATAAAAATAAAAATAGGGTGTGTTTTGGCATAGTAAAGTGCTCTTAGTTATATATATGAAACGGAGAATTAAGACAAATATCTAACGAAATTTAACTATGGAAATTGAAAGAAAAATAATAAGACCATCCTATGTAATAGTAACCCTTATATATATAATCTAGAAGCAAAGAGCAATTTTCATGTGCCTCTTCAAGGGGCAACCTAGAAATGAGTAAAGCTCAAATACAATGATAATACCTGACAAAAAATTGCAAAGCTTCCTACCTCTATAAATAGTTTGTCATTAACCAAACCCTAACCAATAGTGGTCCACCATTAATGAGTACCAACTACCTAGTGGGCCTTATTCCATAATGATGACCCTTTTACATTAAATAACCACACAAAAATTACATGGTGGCACTTATTTAAAGAGGATGGGCTCATACATTAATTTATGACTTTTAAGTACCCCTAAGTAGGGAGGTTAGGGTAGGACCCTATTATTATATGATTATGTTATATTTATTTGCATTGAGAGGCACCTTTTAAGGCCTAGTATGAGGGATATGTGTAATTCCTTTCATGATAAATGTGACACTGACAAGTGACACTATAAATAAATAATAAAAATATAATAACAAAAAAAATCAATGTCATCCTTAAATAAAATGTTTCCATCTCTAGCTTACATAAAATATTTTAATATCAACTTTATGTAAAACAGTGTGTGTGTGTGTGTATTGAAAGTAAACAAATTTATTATTGTTAAAAAAAATTATGTGTGTTCGAACATTGGGTTATTTGTAAACCTCACCGTGTCAAACTAAGGGAGTTGATGAATTCTTGGGTCCGACTGTCTACTAAACTAATGGTTGAACATGTCCACTTTGGATTCCAAGTCCACTTTTTATGGATAGTTGTAACTGACTCGATCCAGTGATTTTTGGTTTGGTCCATGACCAAACCTATCTATAGATGATCCTTATGGATTGGTCTATCATCATCGGGAAAGATTATGTGGCATCCTTGTTGACATGGCTACTAATGTGGCCTTCTAGGTCCACATGGCACCTTGAGGTGATTCCATATCATCATCCTTGCCACCCTGGCCCTGCCCCATTAGCCTCCATCACCTTTATCCTTCCTGACACCCTTCATATTTTGTCTTTTGAATCCCACAGGTGCACTAGTATTGTATTATGCATCAAGATTCAACATGCACCAATTCCACAATTCATAGTGCCAATATTTAGCTCATGCAAAGCAAACCAATATTTACCGTTCACAAATTTTATACCGTGCACCAATATCTTGTGCACACAATTTTTTTATATCGCACACCAATATCCAATGCATACAATTTTTTATACCGCGCACCAATATTCCGCCTACCACCAATTATTCATTGCGTAGTACCAATATTTAGCACACACATTGTGCACCAATATTCCATTTGCACTACAATTCTACACTGTGTTACACCAATATTTAGCACACACATCGTGCACCAATATTTTTCACACACCAATATTTTGCACAGTGTCGTGCCAATATTTAGTGCACACATTGCACACCAATACTCTACACGCACCATAATTCAACACTTCACCATACCAATATTTAGCGCACACATCGCACACCACCAATTTTGGACCATACAGCATGAATATTTAATGTGCACAAAAATATTCTCTTCACTTAGTGGATTTTCCATATTTCCATCCTGCGACCATCACGACCCTCATGAAAATGACCGAATCACCTATCTAAGACAAACTCATTTTCTTGGAAGTCAAAATGATCCCTCCATAACAACCATTCTGAGTGCAATCTTGACTTGAATTTCATTACAAATTTGGGGATTTCACTCATATTTTACAATCTTCTCTGAATTCGACACAACTCAAACACTGAGATGGAACCTTAAGTTTGGTGTCAAACCTTAAGATATGATACCATTCAGTAATGTACTCAGCCTCCAATCTCTATCTTGTCACTGTGGAAAATGATTTAGCCTGCTAAATACAAATTTAAAAATGCCTCAGACATATAAAAGAAAACCAAGGGGGCAGCAAACCAATAAAAATTACAGCAAATAACATGTTTATTTACCCATGCATCTAATAACATATATAAAAACATGAATGCATCCAATCATCACACAACAAACATGTAACATTCAAATATTCATTTACACAATGGAGTAATCATAATAAAACAACAGAACACTTATCTGTTTAGAAAATATAACCAATTGGTCGTTGCGTATGAAGGATAAACCTCCTAGACATAGGTTTTTCTATTCATTTTCTCTCAACAATTCAAAACCCAAGTTCTAATCCAACAACAATTACAATCCACTAATGTCCCTCTCTTAATGTTCTGGTTGCTGGCAGCGTTGAAAAATTTAATGCAAGTATTGTTGGAGTATTCAACAATAATTAGAGGGGGTGTGAATAAGTATTGGGCACTTTTTACCATTTTAACATTAATCACATCATGTAAACATTAAAATTAATAATGTCATTCATCATCACAAAAATCATACACAGAACATAATGATTTTTACGTAGAAACCAAACCGGAAGAAAACAATAGAATGATTTCCTTATATCGTGTTAAGATTACATTCATAGGAACCACCAACTTCAAAGATTATCCAACGCCAAATGGAAGGAGTCACCAACCCCTAATTTATAGGCACCAAATTGAAGGAAGCTCTAACTCCATGATTTACCAGCACCGACTAGAAGGAGGCACCAACCCCCAGATTTACAGGCACCAACTTGAAGGAAGCTCCAACTCCTTGATTTACCAGCCTTGACTGGAAGGAGACACCAACCCCATGATTTATAGGCATCAACCTACTGAATGAAGACATCAATATTCACTAAAAGCACCAACTTACAGTCTCCAGACACCAATATGCCAAGAACCCACCTGTTAAGAATATGAGAATACCAATCCTTGCACCACCCTTCCACCCTAAAATAAGTATGCTTCCAATTAAATTTCCTTGTACTTATCGATATCATAAATCTTCCTTCCATCTCATAATTCCTTTGTTATCACATCCTTAGTAGAACCTCAGAACCATAGAGATCCACTCTTCTTTCTTGGTTCACATGTTTGTACATTTTACCTTGTACAATATTTTAATGCAAATAGATTTTCAATAAAAGAACAGAAAATATACAATGGTAAATACACACATGACACATATATTTTTCTCTTGGAAACCCAAACCGGGAAAACCAAAATATTATATATTCATTCACTCCATACATCTTTTACAATACAATATACATATAAGATCCAGTAGCATCCAAAACCCTAATCCAATGACCTGGATTTTTCAATAACCTTAATTCCTTAACCGGAAATAGAAAACCATCGGCAAAAAACCATGTGTCAAAAAACCTCCCATAAATGGACACAAAAAATGAGGAATGCCAAAAAATGGACATGAAACCCAAGTAATTGTTTTTTGGGGGGTGCTTCCCCTGAACCCCCACGCAGGAGGGCTCCTCCTCCCTTATACCCCCTGGGGGGGTGCCGCTAGGCCCCCCTCTTACCCCCCTACATAGTCGATGCAATGTAGACACTAGTTCTATTCATGCAAAGAATATAACACATATCCAACATTATCTCACTTGTTTTTTTCTTTGCATAAAGGGGGTTACAGGGTTACATAGTGAAAAATCTATGGTAGCAAGGCCCATAGATCCTCTCCACCAAAAGAACTTCTCAGTGCTCGCAGATTTTGTTAATGAATCTGCAACATTCTTCAAAGTATCCACCTTCATCAACAACATCGTCTTTTCTTCAACCATGTCTCTCACAAAGTGATATTGAACATCAATATGCTTTGTCTGTGAATGATAAGCTAGATTCTTCACCTGAAAAATTGCACTCTGACTGTCACACTCTATCCTTACAGCGTTTTGTACCAACCCAATACCTAAACACAGTCTTTGTAACCATATTGCTTGCTTACTTGCATGAGTGGATGTCATGTATTAAGCTTATGTAGTTGAAAGTAACACTACAAAATGTCTTTTGCTCATCCAATTGATTGTTCCTCCAAACGGGTTAAACACGTACCCTCTTGTAGATATTCTACGATCTAGATCTCTAGCCCATTTTGCATCCACAAATCCATGTATGTCCAAACCTAGTCTTCCTTGGTAGCACAATCCATAACTAGTAGTACCACACAAATAACTAAAAACTCTCTTTGTTGATGTCCAATGATTCTTCTCTGGTTTTGACATATACCTACTCAAAAATCCCACTACATGTGCAATGTCTGGTCTAGTACAGACCATTGCATACATCAAACTTCCAACCACACTCGCATATGAAACATGATACATGTCATCCTCCTCTTCATGTGTCTTGGGACACTAATTCGTAGATAAATTTACACCTACAGGAATAGAGACCCTGACCGTTTTACATTCTTTCATATTAAACCTCAGTAATATTGTCTCAACATATTTTCTCTGATTTAACCAAAGTTTCTTGTTTTTCTGATCTCTTTTAATTTCTGTTCCCAAAATGAAATTTACAAGACCAATATCCTTCATGTCCAATTTAGAGGACAACCGAGTTTTCACATCGTGGATAATCTCCTTGTTGTTTCCTATCAACAACATGTCATCGACATTCAAGACAAAATAAATCAAAGATCACTAATTAATTTAAAATACACACAGTGGTCCTCTTTGCTTCTTGTGAATCCAAGTCCCATCATATAAGTATCAAATTTTTGATACCACATCCTTGGTGATTTTTTTAAACCATACAGGGACTTTTTCAGCTTGCATACCAGCTCCTTCTTTCCCTTCACAACAAAGGGTTTTGGATGCTTCATGTAGATTTATTCTTCTAGATCCCCATGTAGGAATGTTGTCTTCACATCCATATTTTCTACTTCAAAATCAAATGCAGCAACAATAGATAACATAAATATAATAGAACTTAACTTGGAAACAAGAGAAAAAATCTCACCAAAATTGTAACTTCCCCAGCCATCAACCCACTTGTCGGGCAACGCTACTATGCGGAAACATTCTCATACTTATGTAGTATGCACTTAAATGAAGTTAAATGGCTTAAAAAAGTAAACATATAATTACTCCTAACATACAGAATTAATGGAATCAACAGTAATATCATTGCAACGGAATACATGATAATATTGCAAGCATCACAGACATGCATTTTAATTGAATTTAAACACATGCATATATTTATCTTTGAAACTGCAGTAACTCCACCAACCACGTTCATACCTTCCATGAACCTCCCATCCTTAGACCACACTACTCATCATGCTCAGCAATGAGTCACCCCAGAGTTGGGGCTAAGCTCCACCCAAGGTAAGGGAATTCTAGACTAGGCTGAGGTTACAGGAAAACTGCACAGAGCAACCGAAAGGATTCTCTCCAGGAGCCTTCTTACGCCCACTACTCACAGACTCTCATTCCCCACATGCATGTTCTACCTGGGAGTATACACCTTCACAAGCACATTCCATCGGTGCTTCACCTCCCCTCTAGGCCTTAGCAACAGGCCAGATCAGGAATTCTCAGAGCTCCATAGATGGTGTTGGAATCTCTCTGGAAGAAAACCACTTCCCTAGTAGACTCCCTCACCTAGAGAGAGTTTCTCACAGGTCTAACAACCTTCCTCTTCTACCATGGGCCTAACAGCCCGGTTCTTCCACCAATATCCAAATCGATTCTCGCAAGTTCAGGATGATAGCAATGACAACATCTTGGGTTAACTCGCAGGTGATAGAAGCAACAGGAAAACAGGGTGTGGAAAAAGGAAACGAAAACATGTCACTAAGACACATCACAGTTCAGGTAACACCAGTTTTAGGATGTGTGACAAGCAATTCACAAAGAGGTCGAACACAGACTCAACAGTTCAGGCAGAGGATGTATCGGCTTCTCAAGAAAACACCGGTTTCAGGACGGGTGACAAGAAATTCACGTAGAGGTCGAACACGGACTCAACAATTCAGGCAGAGGATGTATCGACTTCTCAAGAAAACATCGATTTCAAAGCTACATGACGCTTACAGAACTCAGACGTAGATATCCCTTGGTTTAGACAGCAAACGACAGAATGGAGGACGAACCCCCATCTCAGCTCAATTCTTTAGTTAAATTGCATGTGCCTGGGCTGACACATGTCTCCCATGAGGCTGCATGCACTCCATCGGCATGCATTCCCTTTTTCACACATTCCCCCTTCCAGGAACTTAGGATAAAAAAAACATACATTTCACATAGCTTTTGGAATAATAATAAATTATTATTCCTAAGGACTTAAGCCCCTAAGCTTAGCCCCTAGGCTCAACACTTAGCCTCTCTTTCCAACCTTTCATCCCCTTTTCCCTTACCCACCTTGTGGAAGCTTAGTCCCCCATCACTCTTTCTTCGTGGTTGGTCTGCACACAACAATGTTTAATCTTTATTAATGTTCTACATATTACATCTACAAAAACATGCTCTTGGCCTTTAACACTTAAGCTCTCCATCCTAATAAACAGATAAGCCTACCAGCTTATCAATACTCAGCTCACCAGCCTACAAAACATGATTTACAATTCATAAACATGATTATAATAGGGCTCGTCCTTGGGGATATTACAATCCCCTCCCCTTATTTTTTCACTGTCTTGGGTGCAACTCTTTACACAGCACCAGCAAGATTTTCAAAATCTTCAAAAAGATGCGGGTATTATGCCTACATAGCATCCTCATGCTCCCATGTCACATCCTCAGGACCGTACCGGGTCCACTGGACCTTTACAAGCCCTATGGCTTGATTCCGGAGCTATTTTCTTTTCTGGTCCAATATGCGCATAGGATGCACTTGTAGGACACCTTCTTGCTCCACCTGAATCAAATTCCAATCGATTACATGATTAGCATCAAGTATATATTTCTTAAGCAATGAAACATGAAACACATTACGTACAATCATGGATGCAGGTAATTCACGCATATATGCAACTAGCCCAATCCTTTCTAGGATTTCAAATGGCCCGCAAAATATGGCTGCCAACGTGGCGCAGTTTCCCAGCTTCAGGGAACTTCTATTGGCTTTTAATTTCAGGAAAACATGATCGCCCACTTTAAACTCTCTATGGGTTCTATTCTTATCAGCATAACTCTTCTGCCTGTCTTGGGCAGCTTTCAAATTCTGCTTAATTTTTAGCATTTGATCTTCCATTTCCTTGAGAAACTCTGGCCCAACTACTGCCCTATTAGCTGGATTATCCCAACTTACTGGAGTATTTCACTTTCTGCCATAAAGTGCTTTAAATGGGATCATCTTCAATGATGCTTGATACCCATTGTTGTAGGTGAATTCTACCAAATGTAGGTAGTCTTCCCATTTCGATGGTTTGTCCATCACATACATCCTTAGTATGTCTTCTATCACTCAATTCACCCTCTCTGTCTTCCCATCAGACTCAGGATGATAGGTTGTACTAAAGTTTAGATTCATTCTGAACCCCTTGAATAACCCCTTCCAGAAATTTGAGGTAAATTTTGGGTCTCTGTCAGACACAATTGTCTTAGGGATTTTGTGCAATCGTGCTACTTCCCTCACAAAGATGTCAGAAACATCTGCTTCCTTGTGAGTAGTCTTTAATGGAATGAAATGGGCAGCTTCCGTAATATTGTCCACCACCACCATAATTGAATCATGTTGCTTTCCTGTTCTGGTAAATCCTGTGATGAAGTCCATTGTCACTACCTCCCACTTCCACTCAGGAATGGATAAGAGTTGCAGCAACCCTGCTGGGTGTCTGTGATCAGCTTTAACCTTTTGGCACTCCATACATCTGCCGATGTATTCGGAAATATCCTTCTTCATACCTGGCCAGAAATAATGGCTCTTGACTGTTACCACAGTTTTCTGATATTTAGGGTTCCCTGCATAAGGCACATTATGCATTTCATGCAAAATCATATGTTTCAAGTCCTGTACATTAGGTATATAAATTATGTTCTTGTACAAAAGTGTTCCATCTATTTCCAATTTATAATTTTCCACTTGTTGTGGCATCTTGCCTTGTTGTAGCTTTGCTACCAACTCCATGTACTGCAAATCTACATTTGCATCTTCCAAAATTATTCCCTTTATATCAGTTCGGTACATGCTAATGGTTGTAGCATGTAACTTGTGTACTCTCCTACTGAGTGCATCACCCACTTTATTCTCCTTCCCTTTGATATGCTTGATATCAAAATCATACTCACAGAGAAACTCCAACCACCTACTCTGCCTAGCATTCAAGGTTGGTTAATCGAACAAATACTTCAAACCGTTATGGTTTGTTCTCAGTTCAAACCTCCTTCCCATGAGGTAATTCCTCCACTTCTTTAGAGCGTGTACTATGGCTGCCAACTCCAAATCATGAGTGGCATAGTTCCTTCCATGCTCTTTCAACTTTATGGATTCATAACAAATTATGAATCCATTCTGACTAAGGACTCCTTCCAATCCTTCTTTGCACGCATCAGTGCATACCACGAAATCTTTGTATGGATATGCAATCCTCAAGATTGGAGCATTGGTTAACAGTTGTTTCAATTGCTGAAATCTTTTCTCACAATCCTCTGTCCATTGAAACTTCTTCTCCTTCCTTTGCAAGGAAGTGATAGGGTGAGCTATCCATGAGAACCCTACGATAAACCTTCTATAATAACCAGCTAAAACCATGAAGGATATAATTTATGTCACGCTCTTTGGCGCTGACCATCCTCTAATGGCCTCAATCTTCTTAGGATCTACAGCTATCCCATCCTTCAAAATAATATGCCCCAAGTAATGGATCTGTTTTTGATAAAATGAGCACTTGCTCAACTTGGCATACAATTGGTTCTCTCTTAGCACCTGCAACACCATCCTCAAATGTTGTTCATGATCTTCCTCTGACTTGGAATACACCAGGATTTCATCCAGGAATACTATGACAAACTTGTCTAGATAGTCCCTGAATACACCATTGATTAAACACATAAAAACAACAGGTGCATTCGACAACCCAAATGTCACCACTATGAATTCATAGTGACCATACCTTGTTCTAAAGGTGGTCTTGATGATGTCTTCACCCTTTATCCTTACCTAGTGATATCCTGACCTGAGGTCTATCTTCGAAAATATCTTCGCATCCTTCAACTGATCAAAGAGGTCATCAATTCTCGACAAAGGATATTTGTTCTTTACAATTACTTTGTTCAATTGTCTAAAATCGGTACACAATCTCAATGTCCCATCCTTCTTCTTCACGAACAAGACCGGGGCACCCCAAGGTGACACACTTGGGTGTATATACCCCTTCTTCAGAAGCTCTTCAAGTTGTAATTGTATCTCTTTCAGCTCTGGCGTACTGATTATGTAAGGATCTTTTGACACTGGAGCTACTCCAGGCATCAAGTTTACAGAGAAATCAATATCTCTCTTCAGGGGTAATCCTGGTACATCCTGGAATACATCTTCAAACTCCTTTAGTGCCACATGATCTCCAATATTTAAGACCTCATCCTTAGATGCTTCCTCCACATGGGCTGCAAATAATTGATAGCCTTTTCTGTAGCACTTCTTCAGTTGCATTGCTGAGATTTCTATGATAGCAACAGCTCTGGGAATTCCTTGGACTGTTCTCTGATTCTCTTCCTCATCCAGGAAAGTGAATGCCTTATTATGATAGTCCAAGATGGCATGGTGTTGGTACAACCAGTCCATCCCAATTAGACAGTCATGAGAACCTAAAGGAAAAACATTCAATTCAGCCTTTGTGCTCAATCCATTCATGTCCACAGGACAGGACTTAACCAACTCAGTGAATTTTCTCTTGGTTCCTATAGCCAGCTTCTACTTCAATCATGTGTGATTGAAATTCAGCTTACTTGTTTTCCAGGGTTGCATAGATACTTGACATTCTATTGCCCATGTCCTCCATTGTTTCAGCTTGTTGAACATTATGGACAACTCTCACTTTCCCATTTTTGTAGGGAAAATCTCTGTACTTATGGTTTCCCTGATAGCCCCAACACTGAATGTGCGTATGTCTTGGCCTTTGTTCCCCAACTTTAGCCATTCTCAGCTCTCTAAATGATGTTTATCCTTGAGGACTATTTCTGAAAAAGGGAGGTTTGTTTCCCTTCTACCTCTGCTCTTTCTTAAACTTCTTCTGGTCATCCCAAGCCTTCCAAAAGGTAGGATTTTGTCTTTGTTGTTCATATAAGAATTTCGCTCTTCTTATCATTTCTTCCATGGTCTTAGGTTCATCATACTAGATCTTGTCCCCAATGGAAGATGGTAGTCCACTCAAATACCTTTGAATCTTGACAATTTCCTCTTTGTTGAACGGAACATAGTTCGGCAATTCCAAAAACCTACATTCATACTCATAAATGGTCATGTTGCCTAGCTTGAATTCAAAGAAATATTTCATATTTATGTCATAATATCTCTTAGTTAAATACTTCTTCTCAAAATACCTCTTGAATTCCTTCTTTTCTCTCTAATGTGTTGCACCTGCACAAGTTGATCCCACCACATGGATGCTTTCCCTTTCAATTGATACATCGCAATTCTTCCTTCCGCATGTGAGGAATAATTTTGTATTTGGAAGTATTTCCTCATACCGAGAAACCATGTTTCTGCGTCTTCCTCCTTCTGATGTTCTCCATCAAACGTAGGAGGCTTAATCTTGTTCATCTCTCCCTTCAATTCATCCACTCCAGATCTCCTGTGCTTTCTGGTAGGAGATGGGCTTGAACTATTGTGTGTCCTTCTCTTGGAGTGACATTGGGAGTGAAGATGGTGTCTACCCACACTCCTTGACCTTCTTCCCTCGGGAGTCTAGTGACTTCCTGTTCTGCTCGAGTCACTCTCCTTATCCAACTTCTTTTCTATTCTCTCCAAACTCTTTAACAACTTTATGTTGAATTCTCCTTGTTTTTCCTGAGATTTTTGCTATCTGTTCGGCGAGTTTGGGCATATTTTTGCAATCGTTCAATGATCTTCCTTATGTTTCCTTCCTTATCTATCTCTTATCCATGGCCATTAGAGTTTGATCCTTCAACTCCCAAATGAACATCCATTCCCTTTGCTTTGTCCTCAGAACTGGAAGAAGTCTATCCCCTTTCCATTTCTTTTGCACTCAATGGAAATTATATTTGGTTTTGGCACTCGTTAAACTTCTGCAAACACAATGTGCAGACAACTGAAATTGTCAAGTCATTATTCCTTAATAAATCCCACAGCATTCATCAACAACTTGATTCAAGAAAATGTTCAGTTTCCATGAATTTTTCTGAGCTCTACTTGGTTCTGTAGTGCACTCAGGCCTTAGCCCTTTTCTCTCAGTTTCCAAACCCACTCAACCATGGTTCATTACCAAGCACTAGATATCAAGTTCCTCTAGTAGGAACTTCGAGATTTCAAGTTTTGGGGTTTCGGGATTTCGGTCTTGGAGGCTCTCACACTCGCTTCCCTCTCCAACTTCAAACTTCCAAACTTCTAACCTTTCTAGCCACCGGGCCCACAACACAGTTGTCACCAACTAGGGTGTTGACATGTGTTTCTCTTAAGAAGGTCCATGTCACCCTAGGCAATGCCCTCCACCCCCACTGCGTCTATTTTTTCCTTCGGGGCCCACTGGCATGTGGCACACATCCCATGGGTCCACACCCATCCAAGTGACGTCAACCCAACCCACTACTTTAGCTCTTTGGGATTTCACGATTTCGGGCTTCGGGAATTTGTGCATTAGCACATCCCACTTCTCCCAACAACCGAACTCCCAAAATTACCCTCTGCTCTTCTGCTCGATCCAATGGTCGAGATATTTTTCCTAGATCTACAGTGTATATATTCTTGGGACTTCGGAGTTTCAATTTTTGGGGGTTTGTGCCTCAGCGCACCTCACTTTTCCTGATAGTCGAACTCCCAAAAGGATTCTCGGATATCCTCCCTGCACCTTCTCTAGATCTGATGGTCATAAAGGGCTCTCCTTTTTCCAAACAGATCCTACGGCTCCAACACCCTAAGTGTTGAGTTCTCTCTCTCTCTGTGGTTAAATGCCATGCTTGGCTATGGTTTTATTTCATCGCTACTCCTCCTGAGATTAACACATGGCCAAGTAACCCCTTAACACTCAGAAACATTACAAGGTTCGAAATTAGTCCTCCAGACACAATTTCCTCTCGAAACCTTGGGTCCAAAGACCACTTATCCAGCCCATCTAGGCTCAACGTTGAAACCTTATGTTCTAATACCATATTGTAACGTCCCCGGCCATCAAACCACTTGTCGGGCAATGCTACTACACAGAAACATTCTCATACTTATGTAGTATGCACTTAAATGAAGTTAAATGTCTTAACAGAGTAAACATATAATTACTGCTAACATACATAATTAATGGAATCAACAGTAATATCATTGCAACGGAATACATGATAATATTGCAAGCATCACAGACATGCATTTTAATTAAATTTAAACACATCCATATACTTATCCTTGAAACTGTATTAACTCCACCAACCACGTGCAGAACTTCCATGAACCTCCCAACCTTAGACCACACTGCTCATCACGCTCAGCAGTGGATCACCCCTGAGTTGGGACTAAACTCCACCCAAGGTAAGGGAATCCTAGACTAGGATGAGGCTACAGGAAAACTGCATAGAGCAACTGGAAGGATTATCTCCAGGAGCCTTCTTACGCCCACTACTCACAGACTCTCATTCCCCACATGCCTATTTCGCTCGGGAGTTTACACCTTCACAAGTACAGTCCATCGGTGCTTCAACTTCCCTCTGGGCCTCGGCAACAGGCCGGATCAGGAATTCTCATAGTTTCGTAGATGGTGCTGGACTCTCTCTAGAAAAAAACCACTTCCCCAACAAACTCCCTCACCTAGAGAGAGTTGCTCACAGGTCTGACAACCTGCCTCTTCTACCACGGTCCTAACAGCCCGATTCTTCCACCTATTTCTAAATCGATTCCCACAAGTTTAGGATGACAGCAATGACAATAGCTTGGGTTAAATCATAGGTGACATCAGCAACAGGAAAACGGGGTGTGGAAATGGGAAATGGAAATAGGTGACTAAGACACAGCATGGTTCAGGTAACACCGGTTTCAGGATGTGTGACAAGCAATTCACGCAAGGGTCGAACACAAACTCAATAGTTCAGGCAGAGGATGTATCGGATTTTCAAGGAAACACTGATTTCAGGATGCATGACAAGAAATTCATGCAGAGGTTGAACACAGACTCAACAGTTCGGGCAAAGGATGTATCAACTTATCAAGAAAACATTGGTTTCAGAGCTGTGTGAGGCTTACAGAACTCAGACGCAGAGATCCCTCGGTTCAGATAGCAGATGACAGAATGGAGGACGAACCCCCATCTCGGCTCAATTCTTCAATTAAATTTCATGTGCCTGGGTCGACACATGTCACCCATGATGTTGCATGCGCTCCATCAGCATGTGTTCCCTTTTGCACACATTCCCCCTTCCAAGAACTTAGGATAAAAAAAAACATACATTTCACATAGCTTTTGGAATAATAATAAATTATTATTCCTAAGGACTTAAGCCCCTAAGCTTAGCCCCTAGGCTCAACACTTAGCCTCTCTTTCCAACCTTTCATCCCCTTTTCCCTTACTCACCTTGTGGAAGCTTAGTCCCCCATCACTCTTTCTTCATGGTCGATCTGCACACAGCGATGTTTAATCTTTATTAATGTTCTGCATATTACATATACAAAAACAGGCTCCTATCCTTTAACACTTTGGCTCTCCGGCATAATAAACACATAAGCCTACCAGTTTATCAATACTCGGCTCACCATCCTACAAAACATGATTACAACAGGGCTCATCCTTGGGGATATTACAAAAATCATTTCCCTCAACTTGGGAATAACCCTTTTCTACTAACTGAGCTTTGTATTTCTCCACTTCTCCTTCTGCATTCAACTTCTTTTTAAATACCCATTTTCTTCCAGTCAAAAAATCCACTAGATCCCAAGCCTCATTCTTATCCAAGGTTGTCATTTGTTCAACCATTGCCTTTTTCCAAAGTTTTCCATCCTATGAATCCACTGCCTCCCTAACATTTCTAGGATCATCATCAGTAATAGATAAAGAAAAATTTGAATGGAAATCAGGTGGAGTATACCTTTCCGGTATCCTTTTTTCTCGCACTGATCTCCTCAATACTGGAGTATGAGGATCTTCTTCTTTTGTTTTCTGTTCTTTTGTAGAGTTTGATTCATCATCCTTTGGCTCAAACTCTATTTTCTCTAGTTCTTCCTTACTTGGTAGGACTTCCTATTTAAAAACATCCTTCATTTCTCTAAATACCACATCTCAACTATACACAACCTTCTATTCAAGTTTTACTTATACAACTAGCAGTCAAGATTCTTCTTTATTATTATAATCATTTAGCACATTAGCTGCATAAATAAGATCATTGAAAGAGAGGCAATCACAGAAACAATAGAGACACATAGATTATCCCGAGAAACCCTCATGGGGGAGAAAACCCAGCAAAAAATTCCTCAATATAGATAGACCAAAAACCGAACAAAAGATCATCCTCTACTCCTTCATTAGGAAGAGTAGTGCACCACTTAACCAAGAAATACCAAGACATAGACCAAGAACCCTCCTTGACTTCACCCCCAGTTGTAACAGATACTCCTCCAAGACTTGGGCACTACAAATCTGAGTGGTGAGTGTGTCCAAATGATGCACTGCCCTCTCTTATAAATTGTGGTATGGCCAGCCTATAATTAGGTCTGGGTCGACCTGTCACTTTACCCTCTTAACTTATATTTAATTGTCAAGGTGCAATAGGGTCGAATTTTACTAAGGCACAATAGGGCCTAATTAAATATAATATAATAATATTATTCAACTCTCTCAGGTAGAATATTCTTTGAAGTTACAATATTTCAACACCCCCCCTTAACAAGAAGGGTATTCTAATAACAACATTAATAAAAACTAACTAGACTCAATACATCGTCGAGAGGGTACATCATCATCAACATCGGGAACACTATCCGTCATATATATAGGTCATTGTAAGTTTTTCTCATCATCAACATTAGTAGAAACTGAACATCATCATCATTTGTAGCACAGAGCTGGAGTAACAACGTCATCAACAACAACATGAAGTTGGAACATCAACATAAACATCACGAATCTGGAACATAAACATCAACAAAATGAAGCTGGAACATCAAAAACAACGGTACAAAGCTATAATATCAACATCATCAACAGCATGAAGCTGGAACATCAAGATCAACAACAAAAAACTGGAATACCAACATCATCAACAACGTGAAACTGGAACATCAACATCAACAGCACAAAGCTGGAATATCAACATCATTAAACAACATGAAGTTGGAACATCAACATCAACAACACGAAGCTGGAATATCAACATCATCAACAACATGAAGCTGGAACATCAACATCAATATGTGGCAACAGAATGAGGCAAGTGCATCAACAACAACATATGTGGTACTATGACAGACCGTCCTTACCAGACCTTCAGGATCTACCTAGGAATCATAAGATTCCCTAGGATATAGAATCCTAACTGGGCTACCACGTGGTACTCTGACAGACCGTCCTTACCAGAACTTTAGGATCTTCCCAAGAATCATAAGATTCCCTATGATATAGAATCCTAACTGAGATACCACATGGTACTCTGACAGATCATCCTTACTGGACCTTCAGGATCTGCACAAGAATCATAATATTCCCTAGGATATAAAATCCTAACTAATATGCCACTACTTACCACAGCTGGCATATACATGCACAAGTACTCTGACAGACCATCCTTATTGAACCTTTGGGATCTGCCCAGGGCTAATTGGTCCCATAGGATATAAAATCCTAATTGATCTACCCATTGTTAGTCAGGATACCATAGTATCATCAACATCACTCCCCCTTTCGAGGGAGGTCCTTTTGGACTACACCAAGCTTGTCTCGTAAGTACTCAAACTTCACACAAGACAATGGCTTAGTCAACACATATGCAACCTGCACATATGTACTAACATATTGGAGCTTTACAGCTCCCTTCTACACCATGTCATGAATGCAGTGATACCGGATATCTATGTGCTTCATCCTATCATGGAACACTGGGTTCTTTGTCATCTTTATGCAACTTTGATTATCACATAGAATCATGGTAGCTTCCATCTCTAGATCGAACGTACCTTTCAACAACTTATAAATCCATATGGCTTCACAACTAGAAGAGAATGTTGCAATGTACTCTACTTCTACCGTACTGAGAGAAATATTGGATTGCTTCTCGCTTTTCCATGAAGACCTGGCTGACCCCAAAATGAAACAATATCTTGAACTGCTTTTTTATGTCTAAAGCACTTCCATCCCAATCTGAATCAGTATAGCCATACAATTTGAAGTCACAATCTCCAGTATAACAGAGAACATAATCCGACATACCCTTAAGGTATCTCATCACATGCTTTGCAACTACAAAGTGAACACGTCTGGGTTCCACCAGATACTGACTCAAGGTGTTCACAACAAAGAATATATATGGCCTAGTATTCGTTAGATACATCAACGAACCAATAATATGTCTATAAAAGTAGCATCAACTAACTATGATCAAGTATCAGCCAATAACTTCAGATTTGTCTCCATAGGAGTGGACATGGCTCTACAGTCCATCATATCGAATCTCTTTAGAATTTCCACAACATACTTTCCTTGATTAAGGAAAATCTCTTTTGGGCTCTTCCATACTTCAGGACCTAAGAAATAGTACATTGGGCCTAGATCCTTCATTTCAAATTTAGCGGAAATCTTCTTCTTACAATTTGTGATGAGCTTTTCTTCGTATTTCGAGAATAAGCCATCCACATATAGCAGCAATATAACTGGTCGATCATCCACAATCTTGAAGTAAACATTGGAATCAAATTTACTCTTAGTAAATCCCAAGCTCATCATAAAACTATCAACCATACCAAGCTCTTGGAGCTTGCTTCAACTTGCAGAAATGAGTTTTCTTGTCCTCTACTTCGAAACCAAATTTTCACATCACATTGTACCAATTTGGTACACTTGTTCAGTTGCAATTCAATCTTCATAATCATGTGTTGGTTCTATGTGCTTTCTGCAAATAATTATTTGTCTCACTGCCTAAAAGTATGTCCTCTACTTTTTCTGCAATTGTTCTTTCTAGAACCGGGACTCTACACCTGTAGCTGTTATTTTTGAAGCTGAGAATCATTGCTCCATTCTCACTATATCTATTGAACTTTGAGAGTATATCCTCTACTCCATCATGATGATGGATTCATTTTCTCCCTCTAAATCTCATACTGCATCGACTTCTTTTAATGGATCATGGTTGTTCTATATATACTTCTTTTGATTACTGGAACAACTGTCTTGTCATAGTCTTCTCCCTCTTGCTGGGAGAATCCTCTGGACACAAATCAGGATGTGTACATCTCTATATTGTTATCTACAACATGTTTGATCTGTTAGATCAATCTTGGAAGTCACCATTGACTTCCTTTATATTCTTAAGGAAAAATCCATATCCCAATCCTTCTGACTAGATTCCTCCTCTATCATTGAAACAAGGGAATCTTCTCAGGAGATTTCATGTCCCCTATAGGTCTCTGAAGATGCAATCTTTCCTTCTCAACTCATGGAATCTATCTACTAGTCCTGGAAGATTTCTTTTTTTCCCATCTGATCCTTTTTTAGATCAGGCTTACTCTGATTCTTGATGTCTTCTGAGTCTACAAAAACTTCATATTCTTTGCAGCATATACTTGGTGTTTGAAAACCAAGTCTTAATATGAAAATTTGAGTTAGACTTTAAATGAATTATGCTTCTTGTCAAGGTAGATTCATTATCCATTGACCAAGTCTATTGTGAGTTATATTCTTATGTTCGATCATATTTGGATCCTTCTGCTCCTTACAATCAATCTCCATATGAGATACTTTGTATCTCAAAAGTAGCTTCTTATTCATCTTCTTTTGTGCATGGATGTATACAGTCATGTATACAACTTGAATAATTTTCTCCATATCTCATATAATATGTTTCCTCCTGCAACCCTCACTATAGCTTCCCCAGGGTTATCATCTGTGACCTTCCCATAACAAGAACAACAAGGGATAAATAGCAGACAAGAATAATACTCTTTATAATAATAATAAAACAATAGAGAGAGCAATCATAACAGTAGATCCTTTAGAGATATCACTTGTGTACTTCCTGAAACAAGGGTAAAAAGTAAGAAATACAATAATAAGGAATGAGAGAAACACTCTTCTAGTGTTGTGATCAATCATTCCTCCATGGTAACCTGGAAACAAAAAAAGAAGTTTCTCCTAGAGGAGAGGTTAGTTATATCTAGTAAATGATTTCAGTAAGCATTTATCTCAATAGTGCTCACATGCTACCAAGTATTCAATAATAAAACTTTTCAAAGATTGTTATTACAACTATAGTGCTTAGCAGTTATCAAACTTGATATGTGTTAATTTGAATCTTATCAATTTAATCAATCAAACCTAGAACCTAGAGTCTTGTCCTCAAGAATGAGTGTGTTGTTTTTCTTTTGAGTCTTGTTCATTCAATATGACAAGTATTTTGTTCAACTTGTCCTCTGTACTAAGACAATATGCTCTCTTGACAGAAAATTGAGTTAGGGAATAAATTCTATAATCTCAACTTTAATCAATCTAATACTTTGAATTTAATTTTGACCAATTGTTAGCATGATGACTTCAACAGATAAAAATGAAACCTGGATATTCATAAGATTACAATAATTTCATAACAAGTAGAGGCATATCAAAGTAATCAAACCTGGGGTGCATAGTTCCTCTAAATGTGCTAGATCTGAGATCCCTCTGGATCTACGATTGTTGTTTAGACAAAATATCATTTCTCCTGCAAATACCCTTTAAAATAATGATACAATTTAAACATATGTAATTACATGCCTCTGGAAGTATCGGCGGGTAGTGACACCATCCGATGGCAATGAAAAGTAATAATGAACCTTTAAAACTTCAAAGGTTCTTTAATTTTCAATTTAAATGTAGTTGGAGATTTGTTAGGGTAAATCACACTAGGGAAATCAAAAATCAGTGCCAACACTTCACAAAAAAATTTAGTGCAACTGGTGTTGGCACTACAACTAGAATGAAGGAATTGGCACTGCACCTGTAACTAATACTACAACTACAACTATAATTGGTACTACAACTGCAACTGCAACTTAGGGTTTTATAAGGAAACCTTAATTTCTCAATCTTTAAATTTCATAATTCTGATCCAGGGACTAGATGTGCCCTTCTAGGGAAAGTTCATAGGTGTAGTTACTTTCTCCAACGTCCTCCTCAATCAAGGAAAATGTCACACTTAGGGTTTATGCAGAAACATTAATTTTGTAGTAGCTGCAATACTGAAAACTGGATTGTGAGTTGGTATCTTTCAAGCCTGCTCTGATACCATGTTGTAGTTTTACTTATACAACTAGCAGTCACAGTTCTTCTTTATTATTATAATCATTTATCACATTAGCTACATAAATAAGATCATTGAAATAAAGGTAATCACAGAAAAAATAGAGAAACACAGATTATCATAGGAAACCCTCATGTTGATTAATTGGGTTGGTTGTCATTGATGTCAATCCTTGAAGAAAGCCCGGTAGCGAATTCTGGTAGCATAAATGTTTGGGTAATGGACCCAAGTTTGTTTGATGGATAATGGTATGATTTTTTATATATTTTCAGGTAAGACTATTCTAGATGGATAGTACATGTCAATCCATTTTCGGTGGTATGTGGAACGTCACATAACTCCTCATGGTTAGAGAGTTATGGCCATGTGAAGTTGGAGAACCCTCATGAGTCATCTAGAAGCCCCAAAAGGTCAAAGTAGTCAAAGTGTTTGCAAAAGAAATTATTTAAATAATAAAGTTAATGGAGAAATCCCTAAAATAAGGAAAGTGGGATGCTACATGAAAGTATAAATAAGAGGCAAGGCTCTCTCATTTAAACACACTTGAACATATTGAATATCTATTGTTGTGTAAGGCTTATTGCAAGTACTCATTGATACATCTGAAGTTGTGAAAGTATGAGGTAGCAAAAAAGGTATACGAAGAAAGTTTTGGAATTACAATGAATACAAAAAAACCCTAAGTTTTGAGGTGTACACAGGCTAGCAGTGTATTAGGGTGCGTACATACGCGGGCTGGTAGTGTATTAGGGTACGTATGTATGCAGGATGGCAGTGTATTAGGGTGCGTACATGAGAGTAATGCCATAGAAACTTGAGAAGATAAAGATGCCAAGTCTCTAGATTTTGATATCAAGCTCCCAGAAAGGTATACAGTGCTCAGATACATCATATATATCCATTGGTTCAAAAGGTATGTGTTATTTCTATGAGTAGTTGGATTTTGATGTATGCATGAGAAATGGTTATGGAGATTTGAGGATTCTTCCTAGAGAGATTAGTGGTTTCATGGGATCTTCTGTATAAGTCATATCTACAAAAATACAGTGTTGGTCTATTTATCATTAATACTTCTTGTTAGAGTTGAGACACATCTTGTATTTCTTGGCATATGGCTAAGAGTTCTTGTGGTACATGGTTACAAGCTTGTATTTATAAAGTGGTTGATGTATTAAGAAGCTGGATATCAAAAAGGGTTTTGATGTCTAGATCATGTGTGGGTTATTATACTTGTTCATGATTACACACACTTATGGCACATGAATAGAGAGAGATATAGATTTTTTGGGTAAAGGTTATGCATGAGGATGCATGCAAAGGGTACAGATACAGTCGAGATACAATGATAGGTTACAGATCTATGTGAAAGAAGTTACAAAGGGTCAAAAGTTTTTAGAAGAAAGAAAACCCTAAGTTTTCAGAAGGCATATGCAGGCTGCATAATTTATTTGTTCGTGTCCATACGCAGGATACATAATAGATAGGGCATGTACATACACGTGTTGCAGACCTATAGGTCATGCATGTATTTTATTTTGGTTGATACATGTTCAATTCAGGTATAGATTGATTGCAGGGAAGTAGTACAGGTTGGTTGCAGGTCATTGGTACAGGTTGGTGCAGTTGTACAATGGTATATCTCACAGTGATAGTATGACAATGGTTCCATCATTCTACTTATATTTCAGAGCAGTTGGACGGAGCAAGGATAGGTGGTTGTAGCCACCTTCTGGTTGTAGCTGGAGAACATAGGGGGTTGTGGCATCCTTCTGGTTGTAGTCAGAGAATTGGGGAGTTGGATCTTCCCTCAGGTTGTAGCCTAAGAAAATAGGGGGTTGGAGCCTCCTTCTAGTTGCAGCTGGAAAACAAAGGAAGTTTGTGCTTCCAATGAATGTAATTCTTCAAGATATATAAGTAAAAGCATTCTGTGGCTTTCTCCTGCTTTG